>JAQIXA010003177.1:0-14837 GCA_034699045.1 Nanhermannia cf. coronata Gr-Ori-00579
CCCCTAAAAAATTATTTTTTAATTTTTAATCTGCGAGGGAGGGGATTTTTCAAAATTTTTAATTTTTCTTTATTTAGGTATAAACCTGCGTTTCTGTATTCAAAGAAATCAAATTTTATCCAATTACAAAGTATCAGTATATTATGTTAAAATGTATTAATAATATAATAATATAATAATACATATATCTGTTGACACATTCTCGTGGTTTTAAAGCCCAATTTTATATTCTATTTAAACAATTTATTAGTGATATTTTTATTTGATATATATATGCATACATATATGCATAATATGATAGTAAATTTGTAAATTGATTCTTAATACTCAAAAATATAAGTATCATAATAATAATAGTAACAGTAACAATTACACAAGTAGTTATATGAAGGCTTGTTATTATTGGATATATTGGTTTATTATAATTAAACTTAGGGTATTTATTGACTATTAAATTTAATAATTCAAGATATCTATATGCAGGTGCATAGGTTGGAATATAGATATGAATGAAATGAAATGTAACCTATTTTTCGTAGAAATTCCATAAATAAATGTGTTATTTATTAATGTTAAAGTAAGTAAATTCTAATTAAATAATAGTATTTTATAAATATTCCATTGAAATTAATTATAAAATTTAATAATTACCTATTACTAAATAGTATAGTGTACTTACGTATTACATACATACCATTACCATTATTACCATGCTATAAAATTACATAGGTATTAGGTACCCTACCCTACTTACTCACATTCACATCACACCTAAGTACTTTTATGTATTATTTATGAATATCTCAATAATATTAGCTTTTTAAAAGGGTTTTGAAAAAGCCTTATTCATTGCATCGCTGAAAACCCAAAGCTTGACCTCACTTAAACTAGTATTATTTACTCGTGAAAGTGAGTAACTAGTGTGGCCAAAATCAGATTTTCCAGAGTTTTGAAAAATAAAATCTTTTTAGATTTTAAGATGTAATATTACCCCGTAAAATGTCTAGGTATAATTTCAAGTTTCTAAATAATGTCTCAATAGATTCTAATTTCAAGCATATTTCGTAAAAAAAATCTCTCTTTCCTTACCAAATTCCAACCCCAAAGCCAAAAGCATTCATTTCATTCTTCGAATTCGAAAACAAAACAACAAAACTCAACTCAACCAAACCAACTCCCTCAACAACAAACGAATATTAATTTATTCTTCTCAAAAAATCAGCTGGTTGCAAACAACATCCAACAACAAAAAATCAAGAGTTGTACAAAACTGTTATTCTAACCCTCACTCCGCACGCACTGCCATAAAGTAATAAACTAGTCGATGTCGATTGAATTAACTGTAAGTCGAAGTCGAGAGTCGGGTCGAGTTATTTTAAGGTGTATTTTAAGGTAAGTTAAAGTACAAGCTTTTTAATATAATTCAGCTCTGAAAATCCCGAATTGCGCTTAATTTCACATGCATCTATATGTATTTGTAAAATTTAGGTGAAAGTAGGAGTTTTCAGGGCTGAGTTTAATAAATTGATTGATATAGAATTTTATGGACCCGTGTAGTGTGCCTATGGCCTATGTAGTGTCATAAAGGCCATGGATCATATCATAGGCCAATGTAGCAAGTAGATAATAAGCTCTTATTTTTAATTTTAGAAAAGTTTTAAGTTAATTGAAGATGCCAATCTCGTTCATAATAATCCAGCAATTAACTTTAGAACACTTGAAATGAGATATTACTTATATTGGACCATACATCTCTAATTGTTGTCAGATAAAAGGTAAGGTTTCATTCTAATTTCTTAATCTATGTTAGGTAGGTAAAGAATTCAATGAATTCAGATTGAAAAACTAAATTTTGGTCTAAATTTTAGGCCAATAATGCATAATATTATAAAATTGCCAAAAGTTTTTCAGAGTTAATTTTGCAATTTAACTGAGAGAGAATATTTGATAAAGAGAATGATTCTTTTTTTTAGATCTTGCTCGATCTCACAATGAGTACTCGGAATCATTCGAAAAATTGTCTTGTTTGCCTGCACCCCATAAATGAGTCATCAAAATTGTCCAAATCATCAAAAATTGATCATTTGGACAAGTTGAAAAAGACGCTTAGCACATTTGGTCAGTTAATTGGACTCCCATTGTACATCAATGATAGTGGATTTGACAAAATAGTTCTTCAATCGATCAATTTTTGTGTCAGATGCTCAAACACTTTCCAGAGAATCTATTATGAGTTGGAAGAGTTGAAGTCACTTGAGTCTCGACTCAAAAAATCAAAAGATGAAATTCAAAATAGGATTTTGGGAATACCCAAGAATGAAAATGAAGATTTGAACCCATTTACAATCGAGTATAGAAATATTATATTAAAAGGTAAATTAATACTAGACAAATAACCTATTGATTAGAATAAATTTTAATTTTAGTTTTATTATTTTTCAGGGATTAAGTCGAACTTAGCTAAAGAGACTACGGATAGCATTACGAAACCCATTATGCCACATACTACAAGAATTAAAAAAGAAAAAATTGATGAATATGAAGGTGAGAAAGGAAAATTTGATGTTTTTTTTTTAATTTTTATAGTATCATCAAGATCATTCATATAATTTGTGTTCTAGAACTCGTAAATTAGTGTTAGTAGTGTCGTAAAAAATCAAGTTTTGGACTCAATTTTATATATTTCTAAATACTAAATACTTACTATTAGTTTTACTTTTTAAAATTAATTTTAAAAGGCTGACTTACGAAGAACCGAAATTTGGCATAATTATAATAATTAAAACATGAAAACATGATTAAAACATATATTTAACATTGTTATTCTTTACCCATTAGAGTCTTCAACTTCAACCTCCAATGGTGGTGTATGGAATATGCTCAAAAAAGAAATCCGTGTATCACTTAAACCATTACAAATAGACCCATGTGACTTTGGAAAAACATTTATACTTCTTGATCAATTGAAATTAAATCAAAATAATAATTTTGGAACATCAACAAGTAAAGATTGGACTGAAGAGGATATAGATTTGTATTCAAAAGCAACATCAACAGGTACTCAATAAAAGTTTTTTTATTTTTATTTTTATTTTTGTTAATTTATTTTTCAAAATTTTCATCGACAGATGATTTAGAAATAATAATCGAATGTGAAGAAACTCGAAAGAAGCTGCGAAGAAAAAAATCTGAAGTTAATTACGACGAAGATACACTTGTAGCACAGAATATAATTCAGAAACAAGAATCAGCAATTACAATCACCAACATCAACACTTCGAATGAAAAAAGTCCAACTACAGAATTAGAAACAAAAGCTAAGCCCAAGCCAAAACGCATACCGAAGCCTAAGGATGGAAGAAAAGCTAGACCGCATGTGTGTAAAGAATGTAATCGCGGATTTAGACATTTGTGGCATCTTGAAGGTAAGTAACTCTTATCTAGAAATTCTGTACCCTTCTGTGATTGCAATATATTATGACATTTTTACATATTTTTTTGTCTATTAATTTAGTTCACGAGAATACCCATACTGGAGGTAGTTTATTTAATCATTTATTTAAGTGTACTTTTGCTTTTACTGTCATTAATTTTTTTTGTTTGCTTTAGCTACACCATTTAAATGTGAACATTGCGATGAGGCTTTTGCAAGTGGAACTTTGCGATCCCAACATTCTATTGCTGCTCATATTAATTATAATAAATACCCTTGTGATATTTGCAAAAAATATTTCCCTTCAAATTCGGAATTATTGAAACACTCTCGAGAGGACCACAACATATCTCCTTTTAAATGTTCTATCTGTCAAATGGAGCTAGCTAGCAAGAGATGGTTAATTACTCATAAAAGCAGAATGCATCGTCCTGGAAGAATAACAAAGTGGAATGGACCTAAGAGCACCACTTTATACACTGGCCCAAAGAGACCGGTTGGTCGTCCAAGAGTTTATGATGAGAATAACCCTAAACCTATTAAACCTAAACCACTTAAACCTCAATCTCTACTGCCAAAAAGACCGGTTGGTAGACCAAGAATTTATGAACCTAAAGTTAGAGTCAAACATGGGAGTGGACAAGGACGATCCAAAAATTCAGCAAGTGTTGAGACTGATTATGCAAATAAAGAACCAGACCATGTCTGTGGTATCTGTTTTCAAAAATTTTATCATTTTTACGATCTTAACAAACATCTAGTTTCTCATACACGATTGTCGAAATATGATGGAACAAATGGTACAAATGAAAATGGTAATTAATTATCTGTAATTATTTATTTATTTATTTATTTATAACTACTAAATGCTTGACGACTTTTTTTTATTATGTTTTAGATGTATACATTGATAATAATGAAGATGATATGGATGAGAGTGAAAATATTTATCAAGAAGATGATGAAGAATTACCAGACTTTTTAAGAATGGATTATCAAAATAATGTTGACGAAGATACTGATGGCAATATACCAGTAATTTATTCTGTTGCAAGCTTATGTGAGCAGCCAATTATTTCAACTGATAAAGACCAACAAGCAAATAATGAAGAAGAGCCGCCTGGATGTCCACCCACAATAGCGGATGATTTTACTGACAAAAATACATCAAATACACTAAATGGGGAAGTATTTTTTAAAACTAAAAATAATTCTAGTAAATTGATTGAAGGCGGCGATTCTCTTCATTCGGAATCGAATTCGAATACTGCTTCAGATAGTTCAGCTGAAACAAATGTTATGGACAAAGAAGCCTCTGGCAGAAAGGAAAATCCAAATAAAAGTTATAAACTGACTAGTTTACTCTCTGCTGAAAATAATTGCAAAAATCAATCTAATAATAGTACTACAAAACCAATTATTGCAAGTAAAGCTCTTAAAGATATTGAAAAGATCATTTCCAAACATATGGGCAACCCAAATATTGAATCTGAAACTGAATTTCCATTAATTACTGTGAAATCTTTAGAAACTTTAAAAGTTCATTTGCCTATTGACCACAACAGGGGATTGTATGTATCTGAAGACCCGGAAAGTAAGAACAAATTACTAGCTCATTCTTCAAATTCTGTTAGTGCTAATACAATTGATAAAGTTAAAGAAAAGTTATTCAAATCAATTCCAAAAGAGAATTCCAATTTTGCAAAAAAGCTGAAATTAAGTCCAATGCCAATGAAGCGTAGTGATAAAATAAAATGTAAAGTTTGTGGTATTCTTATTCAGCGAAGATGTTATAAAAATCATTTATCGCGAATTCATTATAAGCTAAGCAATCGTATTCAGTGTCAAATATGTCTCAAAACGATGAAAGCAGAAACACTAAAGAAACATGAAAGACTACATCATTCGAACCATCGACATCATCAGGATACTAATTTTGTCAAAAACGAAGAGAGAGTGAGAATAAAAAGTCGTGTTGGCAAAACAATTAATTCGGGTGCATCAAAGATTGGACAAAAATCGCCAATGAAAAAAGAAAATGAATCAAATTTTGATGGGGATCAAGATGAAGTTCAATGCACTGTTTGTTTAAAATATATAAATCAAATTAATATGAAAAGTCACATGAAAATTACTCATCGAGCTAAAGGATATCAGAATAAACAAGGATACAAACAGTGTTCAGTTTGCTCCAGAATTGTTGGGAAAAGTAATTTTGCTAGACATTTCAGACTTCATAATGCAGATTTGCCAAAAAGAAAGTTTAAGATGAATACTGTTGAAAGTAGCAATAATAATAAAAGAAATATCAAAAGGATTGACAATTTGATTCAAAAGAAATCGCCGAGAAAGATGAAAACCAATTCTCCATCATCATCATTCGTAAGGGATTCTTCGGTTTCACCATCTAAAGGTCAAAAATCACTCAATGGTGTAAAAACTGAAAACCCTGGACTAGGAAAAGCTATAGAAGTTGAAACGCAAAATAGTTTAAACAAGCTATTACAAAAATTTGTCAAAATGTCTGGAACTGATACGCCTGTAGAGAAACGACGTGGAGCTGAAGCATCATCATCTTCATCCAAGAAAACAACTATTTCAAATTCAAAAGGCAAAACTCTGTTGCATAATAAGTATAAAGCTAGTGCTAAATTGACAAAATGCGAGATTTGCGAGAAATCAATTCTATCCTGTTCACTGGGCCGACATATTAGGTTGGTATTATATTACATATTTTATTATTACATAATATTATTAATATTACATATTTGGTATTATAATTTATATCATTAGCCTTAACATTATTTATTATTGCCTAATTATTATTATTTATTATTAGGCTCGTGCATATTGGCATCAAAGATTTTACTTGTACTGAAGTTGGATGCAAAAAATCATTTTCGACCAAACAAATCATGGAGAGACACGCTAAGGCATTACATAAGAAATAGATAAGATAGTTATAAAAGCATTATTATGTGCAGGCAATTATTTTATTTTATCTCCCTATTAAATCTTATTTCACTATCTGACAATTATTTCTATTTTTCTACAATTTTTAATCACTTCTCTATCTGTATCTCTCTTATTCTTATACACACAGGGTCTGTATATTAAAATATTCTACCTATTAGAATATTTTTTTTAAACTAACTTTTTTAGTACCTACCTAATACTTATAGATTAATGATTATATCATGTAGATAGATTAAAAAACAGAAAACAAAAATCAGTAAAAAATAATTTTCTAATTAGGTAATTAGTTTCTAATTAGGAACTTTTAATTAAAATGAAACCTTGAATTTGTATAGGTATGCCTAATCTACTTCACTATAATTTAGCTAATACTCCGTATTAATATAATGTAATAGCAATATAATATTTGTATTGTAAATTAAATTAACTTAAATTATAAACTGACAATGTATTTTCAATTTCTGGTAGGAATTTTCATTTTTATTTAATATTTAAATCTATTGTATGAAGAAATCAAATGATTTACGTAGAGTAGAGACCTACAATTTATTATTTGTAGGTATTTGTAAAGTAGGTAATTAATAATATCCATCTACATATTTTAAACTATGTAAAGATTGCAATGAATGAATGTAACTTTATAGAAGAAAAGTGTTTTTAATTCTAATTAAATTCACATTTAAAATTTTAAAAATTATAAATTATAAAAAATAAACCTACCTACTGTTATGTACACAATAATATTTATACTACTAATACATGTATAATAATATACCTACCCCTACCTACTCTAATAATTCGTGAATTAAATAAAGAGAAACTTCATTTTACTTTCATGAGAATTGGAAAAATATCAATAATTTATTATTCATTTATTAATATTACGTTACAGTAATAGTATTAAATAGACTAACTTCATAAAAAGCATACAAATTAAAATAAGTAAGGCTTTTAAGTGGTTAATTTAATAAATGACAAGTAAAATTCATTAAATCCAGCATGAAAAAATTAAATTTACGCTTTCAATAAATAGGAACCTATTTAATAGAATTAGAATTGAGAAATATTTGATTTTCTGAGATGAATTAAATGAATACTTGGCAATAATATATGTCATAAAACTAAGTAATTTAATATAGATTGTAAATGTATTTTAATTTGAGACAGAGACTAACTTTTTTGTGAATTATTCAGATACTTTCATTTTTCAAAAATATAAAATATAGTAAACATGAACAAGTACTACAAGTAAATATAAATATTTTAGGAAATTGATTTATAAAAATATTAGGTTAGGTATGTTACCGTTACCTTAAACATATTTTCTATATTAATTCTCAAGTTAAGTTTTTTGCTCCAGAGTTTTTTTCCGTTCTGCAAATCGAAGGCACTTTGGACACTTTTTAACTTTTGCATAAGCATATCGAGATTTTTCTCGATCAGTCATTGAAGGAAGAGGTGGAGGTGAAAAGCATTTGATATGGTAACAACTTTTGCACATTGGACAGCGACTTATTCGATTTACATGGAATGGATATATCACTTCTTCTTTTTTGCAAACTTCACAGTTAAACCCAAGCTCTTTACAAAGCTATAATAGAATTTGTATTACAATTAGAAATAATAGTTAAATACTTTTTTTCTAAATAATGAATATTTCCGTTACCTCACAATTAAGAACATGATAAATCCCCTTTGAAATAAAATCTTTTATTTGAATTGGAAATCCTGTACTATACTTGACATTTACGATATCATCCAATGAATACAGATCGATTTCTCCAGCAGTATAATAATATTTTGGAATACATTTTAATTCTTCGGCTAGCCTAGGTGTTTAAATTAAAATACATATTTTATTAATTTTTATGTCATTTTAATATATTTTACTTTGATAAGTTTACTACTTACTCTGAGGCACCTTTACAATTGTCAAAATACTCTTTTAAATATCCAAGTTGAATTCGACATTTTCTGAAATTAGCCATTTTGACAACTTTAAATAGATCTTGATTGATTGACAAAACATAATAAACTGGATCACTTTTCAAGCTATCGAGCAATGTAGCACTGAAATTAGACACTGTATATCTATGTTCAGGATAAGAAAAATTAAAAAAAAACTTTAAATAAAGGTACAATTCTTTCTGATCGTAAGAGTATCTGTATATTAAATTTTGAAATCATAAAATAATTACTTACAAGCTAAAATCCCATTTATGTAAAATAAATTGAGGTATCCTCGTTTTCTTTAGGGTATGACAACCCGTACAGAAGTACCGACCTATAAATCATATTTATATTACCTATCAATTCTATACAATTTTCTCATAAAATTAACAAACATAAATTCAAATTAAGAAAATACCTAAATACCAACAATAGCGAAATGTACTGGAGTATTTTTGTTCTACTTTCATGCCACATCCAGCACAATGGAATTTTTGTATCTCTAAAATTGTTCTCATGCTCAGATTAGGATGGATTGTCAATATGATCGTTGGTCTATGAAAAAATCATAAAATTTTTAATTTCCAATCAAAAAAATAAAGCGATAAAAAAATTCTTGAATAGGTACCTTGGAGGAGCCCATTCATTGTTTCCTCTTAAACGAGTTCCTTCTGGTTGTGGCAATAATGCTACACCTTTTACATTTCTATTTGAATCATTCTCCGAACTTTCTTCAGAAAAGTTCACTAAAGATCTATATCCTTTTGGTAGAGGTAAAAGGGACTGTGGTGTATCAGTTTCATCCACTAACCATTGTAATTCACATGCTTCAGGTAGTAGCTCGATTTTATCAGCATTTCTTCTACTCGTAAATAATAAAAATAATTAAGTTAAGTTAATGCTCATTTCAAACATGTTAAATAACTTTTAATATTTTTACTTATGGATATTAATAAACTTTTACTTACCTAAGTAAATTCAAAGCGACACTCTCAGCCGAACAATTAAAGTGACTAGATGAATGAGGCAATGTAGTTTGAACGATATTTTCAGGCTCATTGTCTTCGGTCTCATTTTCAGTAGACGATAATGATATTGGACTAGTTGAAAGTGAGCTTCCTGTGGTAGTCATCACAGTGTTAAAATCTGCCAAAATCCAATTAAAATAAGTTATGCTACTTTTCTTTCCTTATGTCAATTGTCAATGTAGTATGTATGAGTACCTATGTACTTATTAAGATTAAGATATTGCCAAATATTACCATTTTTAGTTAAATTAAAACTGTCTTCTGCTGAAGCTGAAACACTTTGGCCGTCAGATCCTAGAGACATTTTAAGAGCTCTATTTTTTCTCTTTTTTAGCAAACTTGTTGGTGGCTTTCTACATCGATAATCTTTCCAATATTCAAATCTTTAAAAGGATATTTAAGAAAATTAGCATTAATCACTAAACACATATTTAGTTTTTATTAAATTCATAATATAAAATTTTATATTGTAACTTACTCTGATTCTTCAGTTTCTGTATGAATTGGTCTAGTATATATTGATTTAGGTCTACAGGTCCTAAAGTTCTTAAGATTCACTTTTGAGCGGATATTCATACTCTCGTTTAAAGTAAATGGAAATCTTTCAGCTGAATTTCCAGGTAAATCAGATCTGTTAGAAAATGAGTCTATTTTCTCTCTTTCTTCATTTTCCGAGTCAGTTTTTTTACTTTGCTCAATTTTAACTCTCTCAAATGCAGATATCAGAGCTTCACTCACCTAAAATCAAAAGGTTGTTAATTCAAAGCTACCTAAAAAAAGTATTTTACTCTTCTATTATATTTATTACTTACATGCATGTGTGCATTCTCACGATCCAATTCGGGCATTTGATCCGATAACAATGAGTCGATAAGAAATGATGTGAGACTTTGTCCTCGTTTGGGCTTCGGGAAATTGCCAAAAGCAGTTGGATTAATTTGCCCACCAGACTCTAAAAACGATTTCTTTTCCAAAATAAAATTTTGATCTTGAGGAAGAAGGTAATTCATTGGTCTATTTGCATGTTCTGCCTGCAAGGATTCAATGATTTTATGTGTAGTAGTAATAGTAGTCGTAGAACCAGGGGAAATATTCTTAGAAGTGGAGGATGTAGTAGGAGAGGAAAATATTTGAGCAATTGGTGAAGGTGATCCATAGGATGAATGGTTGTATGAAAAATCAGGTGGTGGTAATGTTTTTTTACTGATTGATTCATCAAAATCAGCTTCGCTATCCTCTTGATCTTGCTGTAAATTTAAATCCCTTTGATGTAGGTTATTTCTGGTATGCGTAGAAGATAATAACTCATTTTTATTTATTATTATATCTATTGGACGTCCTTTAGCAGAATACTGTTCAATTTCACTTGCTGAATTTGATTGTTGAGCCATTTGGTATTGGTCTGTATCTGTATTAGATTTACTGCTACAAATTGCTTTTATATCCTTTAAAAATATAAAAAGAAAGATTATGTTTATGTTATATGTTATAATTTATGTTATAATAACTTATAACAAGCTAATTTAGGTATTTACATTTTTAACAGTCCAAGCAGGAAAAAAGTAGGGAGAACTTGTTGAATTATTTTGATGATTCAAAGTAAAATGATAAAATTTGTAATAATCCTTTGTACTCATAAAGTATAAAATGTTCACTAAATACTCATAATAATATCCAACATCACTCATGAAAGCCCAATCATAATAAAAATTTGGAATTCTTTGCCGATGTTTCTCCAAGTATTGAATTATAGTAAAATCCAAGATCCTAAATAAAAAACAACACATAAAATAAATATGATTATGAATACGATGTAATATGTAGCATTAAAGTATCTGAGCTTAGGTATTTGATTTAGATAGATAGATTACTTACGAATTTTTTAACCAAAGGTCAAATGACTCAAATGAATCTTGGGAGAATATCTATAAAAAAAATATAAAAAGACTTAATAGGTATGCATTACAATTACATTACAAATTACATATTCTTGATTAGTAGTAGATAATAATTATGAGAATTATTATGTAACTTACCAAATAATAATTATGTATTTTAACCCCATGAATTAGGATACTTTTAATAGCCGAGGAGAGAACTTTGATGACACCAGAAGATGAAATAAAAAAAACACTACGTGCTGCCGAGATATCAACTAAAAAGTTAACTTTAACTAAAATACTGTGAAGGAGGAGACGTCTTTCGTTCTCTTTGCTCACCCTTTTTTGATTTTGATCATCAATACCAGCAGTAGTATAACTAGAAGTCGAAGATACTGATAAAGATGATGATAATTTAGGGTCAAAAGGTTGTGTAGATTGATAAATAGTTGATTTGTCATGATCTTCAAGAGTGCTGGTAGTTGTACATCTCTCAGAACTCATCTCTCATCATTGAAACTTTACATTTTGAAATCCTAGATCTTCTAATTCTACATTTTTATCTAAATTTTACAGATCTACAAATTATAAAATACCACTTACTTCATGTATACATTGACACGACACAACTTATTTTAATTAAAAACCATTATTTGTATCTTAATTTTGTCAATAAATACAATAATCTAGCTGAAGCGTGGATTCACAGCCAGCTGATCACAGAAATACTGCACACCGCACCTGTCGTCCTATGACAAGCACGCACATTTTACACAATATTATATTATTACATCACAGATTACAGATAGTCAGTTCCAGTTCCGTCTACACTCTATCTACACTATGTATTAAATGTATTTATGTATAAGGATTCGATGTATTGTATCTACCTACTAGGTACTAGTCTAGTATCAGTATCTGTGTATTTCATAATACCTATAAATAATATCTGATTCTGATAACTGCTGGCTGATATGGCTGATATATGTAGGTACTCTTCTCATATTAGCCGTTTCATGAGTATGCCTGTACTGTACCTAGTATGAACAATGAAATGATATTTATTACCTATTATTTGGGTTTATAGTAAAGTAGGTAGGTAGCTGGTAGCTTTGAATTTAATAGGTAACCTTTTGATTTTAGGTCAGGTGATTGAAGCTCTGAATCTGCATTCGAGACGAGAGAGTTAAAATTGAGCAAAGTAAAAAAACTGACTCGGAAAATGAAGAGAGAAAAATCAAAACTCCGAAAATATGTAATTTAATATTTAAGCACATTTTTATTACATAATAATAATAAGGTACATTATGCAACCATTTATCGTTAGTACCTAGTAATCGTCATTTAGATTGTAAATAATCTAGTTTTAGAGATTAGGTTTATTGTGTAATTGTAATGTATAATGTACACTAATTGTGGGATAAAAGGACCCTTTATTTATCTAGTTAATGCAATGCATAATTAATAAATGCATAATTAAAATGTATTATGTATATTCTCATTAGCAGGTAGGGGTAGGATACATTTATTATTGTAATCTCTGTTATTATTTTTCGAATTTTTCAAAAAAAGTCATTTATTTCATTTCGAAATCAAGCAATAATATTTACCTATTTAGGTACAGATATTACATGTTAATATAAAGAATATCCAGGTAATGTATTTAAATTAGAACCTTTAAACAATCTAAGCACGTCAGTTACTTCATTTGGATTTAAGACAAACCTTTTCCTTCTTGAACTCAACTTAAAATTATCTTTCATGCTACTAGTTTTTAATAATTTTTCTTCGGTATTAACTTGTTCTTCTATATTTATACATTTTTCCTCACCTTCAAAGTTACTCTTTGATTTCTTTTTCTTGTGCTTCTTTTTGGCACTTTGAACTGTATCTTCAATAACTTGATTAACTATCTCATCTTCAGCAATTTGATTCATTTCTTCTTTATGTTCTTGTTCTATCTCTTCGATGATTTTTGATTTCTTTTTCTTACGTTTCTTTTCTACATCTACATAATATTCAGTTTCAGTTGATTGATTTTGATTTAATTCTACTTTTTCTTCCTTTATTGTAACCTCTTTTGATTTCTCTTTTTTATGCTTTTTTGATCTTTTAGATTCTGATCTCTCACTTTCATTTGAAATTTCTTCTTCTACATGTTCTATTTTAATTTTCGAATCATCGAAATCTTCGTGTTCGTTATCAAAATACTCCGTTTTTTGTAATTTCGAATTCGAAGATTTTGATTTCTTTTTTCTTTTACTTTTTTTCTCACAGTCAAATGCTTTTTCTGATTCGATTGCTTTTAAATTCTCAGAATTCTCTTCTTTAACTTTATCTTTAACTTCAACCTTAACGAAATGCAAACTATAGTCATGAACGGAAGAATTTTTTGGCTTTTTTGCTTTTGGAATCTCAACTTCAACTTCAACTTCATCATCACTCTCACAATCTTCATCTTCAGTTCTTTCTCTAGTAGGTGGTGTTATCTTTTTCAAATCTTTAAGTGAATCTAAAATTTTGTCGAATTCTTGGTTATGTTCATTCCATGGATCAGCTCTTAAAGAATATCCAAGGCCTTCAAAGTAAAAATAAAATAAAATCAATAAAGAGACAAAAAATTAAAACTTAAAGGTTTAACTTTAACTGTAACTAATTTAACTAACAAGTATGAATTAACTACTAGTATGAATTACTACAATGTAGTTATATTTTGAATGGATGATATACAAATTATTAACTATTACCTACCTATTAATACGAAAACCCTTGAATGTTGAAGTTGAATTATAACTACTCGTATATCTAATATGCATATGTAAATTAATGGGGTTTCATTTCATTTCAATTTTTGAATTCATTTTTAGCCCAGCTTTGGAGAAACTTTGGTCTTGCTTTTAATTTTTTATTACATGTAGGTATAATATGATCTGAAATCTGAACTCTGTACCTACTTGTAAAAATGAGATGAGAAAAAATTAAATTTACAGAACTGATTCAAGGGATTAAATAACAAATGAAAAGTATATATTTATTTTTAAATATTCTAATTCTAATTATCACTGCAATTGCATTGTAATTGCAATCTAATGTCATATATACATATAGTTATAGACATAGACCACTCGACTTATTTGCAACCAACCTTAAAAAGCAAGCTAGATATCAATGGAGTCTAGTAATTTTTAAAAAATAGGTAAATACCTTTAGAATCCATTTGAATTTTTAAATGAATGGGCTCTTTAATTCCTTGTTTATTTAATCCAAGACCTTTAATTTAAAAGAATATTAATATATAAATCGTTTTGTAAATTAAAGAAAGGCTATTATTTAATTTTGTAAAAACTAGGTTAAAAAAATTACCTTGACCATCCTTCCAACCAGTAGCGTAGCCAGCCTTTAAAAATTGGGTGGGCCTATAAATTTTAAGCTGGGCGATCTAGTGTAAAAATTTTTGAAGTTCATAAAAATTCTGGAAATTGTATTCTAATTTTTCCATTTTCTGTCTGACACATGTCCACCGTGCGGTTTTGTGGGACCGTATGGTACCTGGGATCATGTACCTATCTA
>JAQIXA010003178.1:0-14836 GCA_034699045.1 Nanhermannia cf. coronata Gr-Ori-00579
GGTCATTTAACTAAAGTAGATTCAAAATTTGAAATTTTAAAAATTTAGATTATTGTTAGGTATGAAGAATACATTGTGTTGTAATGTCCAGATACCTTTGTCTACTATTATATCTACTGTATGTATGATATCTATTGGAGGTTGCTTCGAGTTTCGGATTCGGTTCGTTTTGGGATAAAGATAAAGTCCGAAATTAATTAAACTTTGAGCTGAAAGTGGCCTTTGGCCGTAGAAACTTGGTTGAGAAACAGCTTACAAATTTCAAGCCTTTTTTGTACTACGAGTAGTACTAGTACTAGTTGTAGACAGAACAGAGAGATAAAATATATCTCAAAATACAAAAAAATATATCTTTGACTTTGACTTTTGATCAATAATAAAAATTCAATTCCCTAAAGTAATACTCATAATAATATTTCTGGGTACTCCAGTCTATTTCTAGCTGTATCTTTACGAGTTTCAAAAGTCAGAAAAAAGATTCATTTTGTAATGAAACGAGAGCTTGGGCGGTTTATGTAAACTGTAAAGGTAAAGAAATGAAATTATTTGAAAAACAAACTTGAACTTTGAAATTTTTTTTCGAGATTTAGAGGGTAGAAATACTTATTTTTCTTATATTTAATGGCCCTTTTGGTGCTACAATATTACCTAATCAAGCGAATGCATTTAAACTTGGCATGCCAAAATCCCATAAGTATTATAAACTCTGAGGGTTTTCTGAATATTTCAACCCCTATGTCCTATGACTATGTAGTAAGACCAGAGTGCCTTAGTAGTACCTACTAATACAGATATTACCATTTTTACAAAAAGTCAAAGAGATTGAGATCATATCCTTTTTAAAAAGAATAAATTTTCTAAAGAAAGTCATCTCAATCTACGATTTTTTTTCTTTCCCCCCTAACCTAGACCTCTATTAAAGTTAATATTATTACTTTGACTTTGACTCTGCAAGTAAGCATTCGAAAAATATCGAAAATCTCTTAAATTAGTTGAAAATTGGGTCATTTTTGAAACAATTAGAGTAGATTCATATACAATTCAAATACAATTTTTTATATCTTTTTTTGTGTATTATTTGAAAGTCAGAAAGGTCAATTTGGCCCAAAATTTGCTTTTTTCAAAGTTTGAGTTGAAAGGCTGTTTTGGTATTTTGTAAAGCATGGCAATTAACAATATCTTTGCTAAATTTGCTAAAATTCTTCGTTTTTGATACTTTAAGACAAAAAAAGATACATATTCTTGTTCTTATTTTGAAAATTTTTGACCTAAATATCAATTATGCGATCTAAATTAGGTTTTTTTTTCTAAAAAAAGTTTAACTGAAATCCTTTCTGTCTTATTAAGTCTAGGATATGTTTACTTGCTAAACTACTGCTGATATACTAATACTGATATATGTAAGATTCTGTTATCGAGGTAATGATGATTTGGTTTGAAATATCCCAAGTAGAGTTGAAAAAAAACCGATTTTTTTACGATCCTTTTGAGGGGAGCTGAGCAATTCACATAATTCTATTAAGTCTACCATTATTATTGCCATTATCTGTATTGAGGAAATCTTAATGTTTATACAAGTAAGTATGAATATTTGCTTTTGATTTTATTTCTCCCAAGTAGATAGTAAGTAGGTACATAATATGCTTATGCAAAACCGATCCTTTTCTACCCTAAAAAAACTACTAGTAGTATTTTAGAGCATTGGATTAAGAGCTCAAGTACTTACTCTTAGAACCATATTCTGAATTCTGAATAAACATAGCATTAGAAAGTAGAGCAAAAAAATGATTTTTAAATCCGAAAAAAGTTGAGTCAAATGAAATAACGCTCTGCTGTTATATTGGCTAGAAATCAATCTCATTTTGAGATATAGTTATATAAATGTTGAGTAGTAATTCACGAGGGAAATCTATTCAAACTTTGTCTACTAAAAGCTAAATATGTAATCCCAATAAGGACAGAGTAGGCCACTTTATACTCGTACATATGGCGAAATAATGGAGAATTTATCATAAAGTTGATGAAATAATATTTAGGATTTAGAAAATAAGTCATAAATACAATACTGTATTTTAGGTTGAGTTTTGGGTGTATTTGGAGGAGACAGGACATTATTTAAGAACTCATCATATTCACAACCAAAAGTCCAACAAAACTCTTAAAATAATTCTAAATTATTTGTCTTATTTTGACATTTTGTCAAATATCAAAAGGTCACAAATACAAAATTTTTGATTTTATACAGAGTATCTGTAATCTGTACCCTATCTAATCTGGCCATATACAAGTAATGTAGTAGACATTTTAAATTTTTTATTTGGTTTAAACCAATTGCTTCAAATTAAACCGAAATTGTCTTTCAAAATATTGTTAGCTATTTTTCCCAACTCTAGTAGAATCTAATGGAACAATCTGAATAGTAGTATCTCATATTTAAGAATTTTTGATAATTTGATATTTTTAAGCATTTTTTTTCAATAGCTGACAATAAGTCTACAGCAGGCATACAAGTACCTATGTACTTAAATATGATAAAATCCTCGAATTATGATTGAATAATAAGTATAAATTTTCCCCAAAAATATCGAGATACTGAGATACTGATTCTCAGTAGGTGGTCAAATAAAGCTATAAATTCAGATGATAAATCAAAAGCTCAGAAAAGGGCCAAAAACTCCCCGAATTAATTGAATTCAATGGTAATGAAGAAACTTGGACATGTGTACCATTCCCTACTATGAACATTAGTACTAGTATTAAACTAATACTAAAAGTACTTATCATATCTAGAAAATTAATTTGACCTGTATCTGACCAAATTAGAAAAAAGTACCAAAATTTATTCAGGCAGCTCATCTTCTGTCTGTACACTACATACCCGTAAGTGGGTACATGAAATTAATTTCTTGAACAGTTACTTTTATTTTAATGTTTTACTTGAGCCTGTTGAACAATGGGTCTGAAGGAGGATCTGAGGGCCATTTAGAGATATTTCATTTTTCAAACAAACTATAATGGATCCCATAAGAATTAATGTATTTATATGTATATGTATATGTGTAGGACTTTATACAGAAAGTAGGTTCTATTACAAGTATCTAGATACTTATAGTAGGAGATACGATTATGAAGTGAGGAAACCTTTTGTCCAAAGTAATAATCATAATTCTAAAAGATCATCCTTTTTTTTGCAAAATAAAGTACCTAATGGTAATATCTATATCGGAAAAGTTCTTTGTAAGGGCATACATATCATTGTACAGAGTATTACTAGTACCTAAATACATGTTCTAGCATCTATCTGTATTCTGTATAGGGTTTTTCCAGGTCCGACCCATAAATAAGTTCTCCCTAGAGAAAGATATTTATGCTGATTAAATTGACTACACTTTCCTGAACTAGCCTCATTATAAGTATATGTACCTACTCTATCTATCTATTCTATCGCCTATCTATATTGTCTTAAAAAACTTGAGGAAAAAATCTCGAATTTTACAATTTTGAAAGTTTCGAGTGCATTTTATCAGTCCCTTTTTAAAGCCAAGAGCTACCAAAGTTTCATTAAAGATACTTATTACTTTACCTGCTCTAGTTCTAGTATCAGTATGAGGATCATAACAATTTACAGATTATGTCCAAAGTGTCCAATTGAAATAATTAATTTGCTTATTTCATTGTAGGTAGAATAGTTCTGCTTTCTACGAGTATACGGGCGACTTATCTTTTTAAGCAAATAATCGGATATTTTTGCTATATATTTAAATAATTGGCAAAATTCGCAGACTTAGCAGAAAAAAGTTATGTTTTGATCTTATTTTAAAATACATGAAAATTCTGATGAAAATGACCTAAAAAATTCTAATTTTCAAGATTTTTGATATGATTTTTTGGCATTTTTGTATTTGTTCAAGTGATCTTTAATTTTTCTTTCTTAATACTATTACAGTATTAAGTAGGGTATCTATAATATGAGAACCAGTAGAAGTATTTTATACTAATACTACGTGTCTACGCATTTTCTAAACTAATGAACTATCTCGTGAATATCTGGAAAAAGTAAAATAAAGAGCCGTCCTACTCCTCTAGATAGTAAAGTGTATAGAAATTTAGGAAAAAGATTTCCATCGTAGTATCTTCACATTTACTTACACTTGCACGAGCCCTTTTTACTTTTCGACAAAATCCGAAGAAACTTCAATCTCACTTTTGCATCTATAAGTGTAGAGTAGAATGGGTTTTTTTGCAAAATACCTTCTTAGAACTTACTTGACTACTAACTAATATCCAAAGATTCCAGATATTTTCTTTTCTTTTATGTGAGATTGGATATTATCTTTTTCAATCCTCAAGAAACTCTAGAATTCTTCAAGGAAATTGGATGGCTTTTGAGAAAACAAAAGAGATTCTACCCTGAAAATTTTATAAAAATAATTTAGGTAGGTATTCGTATAGGTACTACCTATTAGGTAGGTTCAAATTGATCAAATACTCGGGTAAAAATTCAAAAATCATTTTAACTACATACCTGTACCTACAGTTTAGTAGATAAATACATTCTTATACAGGACTTGATGTTAGCGATCTATTTCAATAATGAAATTGAGAAATTTTGAGACAAATTTTGCACTTTGGCTGACAATTCTTTGTAAAAAATTAAATTTTTGTTGGTTTTTTGAACTTCAATTGGCAACAAATTGGGGTGCCTTAAAAAGCATAAAGAGCATAATTTGATATAAGTAGCAGTTTTTAGTTTAAGTTTAGTTTTAATGATTATTAATTAATACTTCCTGCTACTTAAAGACCTTAAAATGGAATATTTTAAGATATTATAAGTAAAAAATGAGACTTGTCTCTAACTTTCATATACCTGTATGCTTAAGTACCTAGCTAAGGTACTTAAGATTAGTAGTAGTATATATTGATTTGGCTAATTTGATTTTATAAAAATGAATTTATCCAAGTGTTTAAATTGTTCAGGGACTGGTAGTTAAAGAGGTTAATTAACAAGGTGAAGAACTGATGACTATTTCAAGTATAGTTTCTACATTAGTACTCAACTATACCTTAGTAGTAAAACTTAAATCGTTCAACTTAAGTATTTATCACACAGAAATACAGAACTCAGAATCAGAGTATGTATAGGGTTGAATGAAAAAGTGTCTTTATTTTCTATAAAATGAACTTTTTTTACACTATTAATACTACAAGTATTTTACTGGTTAGAGTACTCATTTGGGAGCATTTGAGGCATTACACTGGAAGTTTTTAAAGAAAAGAAAAAGTTTTCCACTTTTCTAAGACTAGTACTCGTAGTTGTACTTTCAACAGTAAGAATTGAGAGACCTTATAATTTCAAAAAAAAAAAAAAGTTTCTTCTCTAGTAGTAGATACTTGTTAAAAGTAGCTAACCAAAATGCTGAGGAATTGTAAGAGAAAAATGTGGAACTAACTAACCTCGGTATTTGTTACTTTCGATCGAGTTAGAAAAACAGTTTGTTACAAAAAAAAGACAGAAAAACCGAATTTTTTTGTTAGAAACCTGAAAAAACGGACCATATGGCCTATTTAGACCTATTCCTTCATCAAAATAGCCATATTTTCTGAAATTTTAGAATCATAAAATGGACAAGTGCTCTTTTTCTGGCTAAAAGTCTCATTTTATAAACTGAAATAACTTAAGTTGAGGCTATTCTTATTATCTCAACTTCAAACTAAAAGTAAAAGAAAAAGTAAAACTACAGACTGATAAGTCAATTCAATCAAATCCGAGTTTTTTTTGTAAAAAAAACTTAAAGTTCCCTCTTTCATCTACTACCTACTAATACTAACAAGTAATAGACTTTTATTTAAGTTTTGAAACTTTTTAAAAATCTTGATATAGGACTTCATTATGCCAATCAATCGAGTAATTCGACCTGTATTTGTCTTTCAAACAAAATTTAAACCCCTTTTCTACAAGTCTAATACTGATAATAAGTTGTAAAAATGTCAGAATTTTTTCTAAAAATTCGAATGCCATATGTACCCTGCAATTGGAGCTGG
The DNA here is from genome assembly GCA_034699045.1 of Nanhermannia cf. coronata Gr-Ori-00579. Lineage (NCBI taxonomy): Eukaryota > Metazoa > Arthropoda > Arachnida > Sarcoptiformes > Nanhermanniidae > Nanhermannia > Nanhermannia cf. coronata Gr-Ori-00579. The sequence continues at coordinate 6,043 of JAQIXA010003178.1, forward strand.
ATATACCATGTATGTAGTAATACTTTTTATCTTGATTAGATTGAATGTAAAAAATAAACTTTTTCAACCCCGAATAATGAGAAGTTATACATTTAAATACCCTACTAGTGTAGATTAACTGATAAAAATCTTGAGCAAAAAATTTAAACACCTATGCTACAATTCCTCCCCTATTTTGTCGTATTTTACCAGCTTATCTGTACTCTGTATGACATTTATACTTTTATTACATCTACTTAAGCAACCGACAGAAAATCCTACTAAAGATATCTAACATTGAGGCAAATGCAAATTTATCAAAAAATCAAAATGTACATAATATAGGTAGGTAAATTAATTCAGAAAACACTTAAAAACACCCAAAAAACTTTAAAATTTGGTTCTAAAGATACAATACAGCAATTTCAAAAAGTCAAAAAAACAGGTAAATTTTTGATACATTGACATGTCAAGTAAAACATTATGAAACTAGCAGATACTTTTGGTATTTTTCGAGTCTAAAAATTGAAATTTGAAATCACAAACCCAGAAATTCAAGACTCTTTAAAATGGGATTCTGATTCTGATTCTGCAAAAAAGTTGTACATTTTGCAATCATTATCTAATGAAATTTACTTGAAAAAGGACCTTACAATTAACTTGAAAAGGATCTTTTTTCAACAACGATCAAACTCTTATTAGAAAATTTGAAATTTTGACAATTTTTGAATGGACAGAGCTTCCAAAAATTTGCTATTTAAAAAGCCAAATTGTGACTGTTGACGATTTAAGAAAAGCAAAAGTGAATATAAATGTGCATTACCTAGTGCAATTACATTGTACAAAGTAGTAAAAAATTACTCAACTTTTCTTCTAATGGTACATTTACCCACAACAATGGTATTTTTGTACCTTAAAGAATGAGAGAATCAAATGCAAAACAATAACATTTCAGGTTATATTTAACAAGGGAGTTTCTACTTTTACTTTCTATGTATTACTATTATCCAAGTCCTTAAACAGTTAGATCTAATACTATGTTTCGAGTTTTTTATATCTGTACATTTAAGTAGAGCAGTTTATAGTGCTCTACGTAGTCTAGAGTAAGTATTTTGTGATATATCAGGTGCATTTTTACCTACCCTTTACTTACTTTTCTTATGCTTCATTGCGTGTGTGTGGTCTTTCAAATAATTTTTTTACTTATTAGATTCATACTATTATAGTAGGTAGTAGTATAGTATGGGGGAGTTATTGATTTCGGCAAATTATTAGGTAGGATTTATCCAGGAACTGACGTGACTTGACTTTGACTTTTTAGATTCGGACTTTACTACTAAATATACCCTAGTCCAAAGATATACATAAGATTAGGTAGTAGTCTATTTCAATCCAACCTTCAACTTCAAATTCAAAAGTCAGACAGAATTTCATCAAATCAGTAAGTTAAATATAGAAAATTGGAAAAAATTTGGAAAATCGAGAACCCTTTTATACAAACTTGGATACCTACTATTTACTACAGATACAGTACCTATACTGTAGTAGGCATTCGAATAAAATAGCTCCAAAAAAGTTCTTTTTTGAGGTTTTTTCACATTCAGAATTCAGACCCCTGCTGATGAAGAAGCTATTTTATCCTTTGGTTCATGCTTATTTATAGTCATTTTAAAAATATATCATCATGATCCATTGCACTGTCCAACTTCAACTGAAGTTACACGCAAATCTTTTTAAAAAAAGTGAAATTTTTAAGAATTATCACACTCTTATAAAGGCTTACAAAGCAAAAAATCATCTAGACAAACCTACCTACATCTATTTAAAAAGTTTGCAAAAATTGACCAAAAAATTTGGACTTATCTCGAGCAAAAAATGCGATTAAAAATTATGAAAATCGGACTTTTTGAATCAATTTTCTACACTTTATGCTATACGAGTATTTTGACATTTTTAATTTTATAAACTGTTCAGAAATCTCTACTATTATTTTATATTTTGATACTTTAAGGTATCAAAAGTACTTGAAGAATGTTCTAGAAAAATGCAATCCCTACTTTTTGTGACTTTCCAGTTTTCAGTTGGACATTGGACTTTTGGGACATTGGACAAGAAATAATAAACCCAGTTGGAATTCTGGAATTCGGACATGTACTATACGAGTTGGGAAAAAAAGTCATTGTTTTTATTCTACAAAAATATATTTATGATCAAAAACTTTGTTTGCCCAAATCTATTGTTATTACCATCATTAAAATGAGTTTCATACTTATATAGGTATTATATAATAGTACCTACATAGTAAGAGAAGTACTGCCTAGTTCAAAGAAATGAAATAAATTATACTGGAGAAAGAGAGCTGGAGAAAAATATGAAATTGTTCTTAAATTTACTTGAACTTTTTTGAGGAAAAGCTATTATTAAATATACATACTCGTATTATTAAAGGACTGCCTTAGTACTTATTACTACTTATGCTGATAAGTACATTTTAATCATTTTAAAAGTATCATTTATCCTTATATGAGAGAGCTCTTATATATTTCACATATCACATTAAATTATTAAATATTTCCAAGTTTAGACAAAATTATGGACTTGAAATTATTTTGATCAAAGGGCTTTCTACATGTTGCTTTTCCTTAATACAGAGACAGAGCAGTACTACTAATATAATAGGTATAATATGTCGACTTTAGATTATTTCTTACATAATAGAAAATATAATTATTTCTATTTTCGGACGTTATCATACCCTTACATACACTTGTGCACTTATGTCTTCCCATTATGAATTTGATAATTTGCTCATCTCATGACTAAACCTATTTAATTTTGTATTCTATCTATAAGTATTATAGATACTGATAGTATAAGTAGTATTGTATTAAAATGGGATCATTATCACGCAAAAGAATAGGAGACTTTGGAGGGTGGATTTGTCGAAAAATGAGAAATCAATCAATATCCTTTCACACTCGAAAACCAAAAGATCAGTGATAACTGAAGCGACAAATTTATCATGAATGTATATGAATGACTCATTCAAAATTCGAAATACAAAATTATATAGATCAGCCCCAAAGTTTATTTTGAAATTTAGCTATTTTGACTTGAAATACAAGAGTTTCAAATACGGATACTTAAGGTCATTCAAACCATGTCAATTGCCAAAATGTCAAATAAAAGTTCATTTTAAGGGCTACTGATATCAGTATTAGAAATTATGTTAGCAGATATTGAGATTAACACTCCTACCAGTATAAATATAACTTTATTCTAGTAGAAATGTTAACTACATTTTGAAATTTGCCAAAAAATTGTAAAGAAAACCCAATATGACGTGAATCAAATTTAACAAAAAAATTAAAAACTATCGTTTAAAATCTCAAATTTCAGATACCTAGGGTCAGATATCTAGGGTCAGATACCTAGGGTCAGATATATAGGGTCAGATACCTAGGGTCAGATACTTTGGTCAAGTCAGGTGAAAAAAATTCAAAATTTCGGTAAAAAACCAACTTTTTAAGTCGAATTCTTGTCAAATTATCTAAAAAATCCTTTGATATTTTGTTTTGAATATGGGGTTTACATCCATAAAAACCAGTATCTACTAGTACTAGTATGTATTACCAGTCTTGTGTATTTTTAGCTTTAAAAAGCTGGAATTCTTCTAGATAATTCTTAAAATTCCAAACTTGCTAATTTGTTCTCTCCTAATTCAAATAAACCTATAATAACTAGTATATACGAGTATACAGAAATTGTCAAAAATACCATACAAAGTCTCATCTGCTTTATGTTTTTCTACCAATTCTTAATTTCTTTTATTCAATTGTACAATACCCTACTTATACAATAGTATATCCGGCCTTCTGTCGTCACTCTAGTTGTTAAAATTCTTCATTATTTCAATTCAAATACCAAAATAGACAAAAAAGTCTCCAAATACGAGTACCAGTCGTAATTCAGAAAAAAGTCTGTTTCTTTCAATGTGACTCTATCATAAGCATATTTCTAAAAGAAATATTTAGGTATGTGTAAAATTATAATTTGAAAAAGACCATATGACATTTCACAGCTAAAGTATCTACAAGTACTAGGGCTTGATGAATGTTCTGGAATTTTTATTATTAACTACCAGTAGTCTTCTGTTGTAGAACAATTCAAATTTAATTACAAAGTGTATATGCTTTAGCTCAAAAATTTCATTCGGATATGAATTTACGACTTTTCTTATTCGATTTAATTGCAATTCTGGAACATTTAAATATCCAGAACCCTGATACATACATACATACATCAAGTTTTGAAATAGAAAATTATTGCCTTTTACACAAGAGCTATGAAATTAAGCCTAAAATTAGGCTTTATGGGCCAAAAAAGGCGAAATTTTGCTTCAAATGCGAGCAAAAACCCCGAAAAATTCCATTTTTAGAAAAAATCTCTGAAAAAAACACTAGGTATATCTTCAATGCACTTTTTCGAGGATTAGGAAAAAGTTAAATCCAAATCTTTTTCGAATTTTCTCAACTCTCTTGAGATACTTTTTAAAGGTTTTTTTTTCTAAAGGCTATATATTACATATATGATGTTGATCTGTTGAAGAATTTATGACTTAAAACTCTATGTACTACGAGTAGTACCCTACCCTACTGTATAGAGCTTCAGTTTTAACTTAAAGCTTAAGATTTAAAGTTTGTAAACTTTATTTTTTTTTATTTTTTAAAAACCTTTATTGAATCCTCTGTCTTGTGATTTTTTTACAGACAAAAAAAAAGCTTTGTTTATTCTACATAGTCATAGCATAGGTACAGTAGTGTCTACTATGTACTACTATTTTGTTGTATCTGTAGTTTATTTAAAAGCATCAAAGAGAGGAGAAATGTGAAATTAAATATAAAGTCATTAAGAATTAAACACCAACCTCATTTCAATTCTCTACTTTTAAACTTTTTCCTAAATTCCTTTTAAGTAGATTTGAGTATTTTTTTTTTACAAAAAAAAGAAAGAAAGGAAAGTTTTTTGAATGAAAAATCCCAAGCTATTTTTCTTTCTTTTTTGTACTCTAAACTAAAGAGTTAGAGATTTAAATAGGCTTGATACGCTTCTATTTATTCAGTAAAAAAAAATAGGTTTAAAAGCCAGGCATAATAGAATGAAATTTTGCATTTTGCAAGTAAACAAACCCTTACAGTTCTCATACCTAAATTACCTAACTTAACATATATAAACTTGAAAATTCTCCAAAATATTTCAGAACTGGTCAAAAATTATTCTAAAATTCGTATTTTTAGCATTTTTGAGTTTAATTGTTATCATAATTTAGATAAAAAGATTTCATATTCATAATCCGTTTCATACTCGTATTATGACAATTTGGCTTCTTTTAATTTTAAAGATATTGGGCTCGTAGTCCTTTGCTAGAAGCTATCTGTATCTAAATTGGCAACAAGATTATAGGTAACATTTGAAGTTACGAGTATTATTTTTTCGAGATATTATGCTTCAAAATCTATCAATTCGGATAAGATGACAAGTAGGTGAGTATATAGGTCAATCAAAATTTCAAATTTAGAAAGTTCAAATCTCTCAAAGTTATGATCATATTTTAGGGATTATAAGGACATTTTGAAGTATAAGTTGGCTTTCTGATGCTTTGGAGCTAAAAAAATGGATGAATATTTCATAAATTTTCTGAGAAATGGATCATATTACTTGTTTGTAAGTTTAAAATGTACTATATGGTATTTGGTGTATGAGAATAAAAGAAAGTAATCCAAGTGAAAGAGAAAACATGAGAAAGTATTTTGCTTGAAAAATGTGGTGCTCTCGGGAACAATAAGACAACAAACTCATAGCCCATTTGATTTGATGAAAGAAATTTTAAACTATTACACTCTACTATACCCTGACTTCAAAATACATACCTACCTATCTATATACTATAGTTATGTATATATAGATAGGTAATGTAGACCTAGCTGAAATGTTTATTTTTGCTTTTATTTTTGGTTTTAAAACTACTTTATAAAGGCTAGACATCCTATTGACACATTTTTCGGCTTGAGTTTAAATAATTTATGTTTCAAAATCAATTCAATCCTGTAAAAAAAAGTAGACTCTTGTAAACCTTTCAAGTATCCGAGATCCACATTTGATTTTATATGCCAATATACGTATGTTCGAACATGCTCGATTTACATACCTGAAAATAGAAAAAAAATCAAATTAATTTAAATTAAGAATAATTAAATATCTAAAGTGACCCAAATTACTCGAAATACTAAATTTTAGATCAAATGGTTCGTTTTTAAGCTTTAAAATCACTTTTAATTGAACTAGAGGTCCAAAAATTTGTATCTAAATCTAGGACAGTACCCTACAGAAAGGTTCCTAATTCCTAATACTGATCATTTTGTATCAAAAATTTCGAAATTAATGCATTTTTTGCTAGTCATTACATGAGAATTACAAGCTTTTTAACAAGTTTACATTTAATTTTACCGACTACTATTCTGTACAGATATATTAATATGGCACGTGTCGGTCTTTCTCCTCTGAAATGTGAAATGAAATTGCTTCTAACATAATATTTGGTAAGTAAATGTATTTCATTTTATGCAAGTTATCCTCTGTTGACTTTCCATATATCAGGACCAGGACCAGGACTAGTACTAGTACTATGTTACTAGACTGGATAGTAAAATATTAAATCACAAAATCAGCCCTGCCCAAGTATTATAAATAAACTGTAAAAAAAGTCTTTTCAATCATTTTTGAACTATCTACTAGTACTAGTACTAGTATAAGTATAGATTCTTTCCCAAGTAAAATATTCTAATAATAATCTCATCGAATTTGAAAATACTAAATTCCCCAGAGTTCATATGCACAATATAAACATTGGAAATCAAATTTTGTTTTCAATATTAACAAAATCCTAAACTATACCCTACTGTACTATATTAGTATTGGGATGTTTGCTTTCATTTATGTCAGTAGAATACTAGGTAGTAAGGGCTTTAGAGTATAAATATAAATTGTAAACTTGTATTTTATTATGATTTTGATGGAAAAACTTGTAACATTCTCATTTAGACTTGTATTAGGGTAATACTTATCAAGTGGAGCTCATCCATCACTCATATCTCAGAGAAAACATAAATATTCCTAGCCAATTTGGGCTCTTATAATAATCAATTAATAATGTTTCAAGTTGGTCAGCGAAAATATTACGACTTTGATTTATTTATCTTTAAATACAAGTACCTATACTATACAGATATAATGTATGTATAAAGTAGGGGTAGACAAGGGAAAGTTCGGAAAAGTTTTAAAAATTTGAACAACCTTCAGCTGTTTTTTGTCCTGAAATTTTTACATCTAATCTAGGTAACATATTCTCAAACAAATAGATCGAAATCAAAATTACAACTTGTTCATCTGGAGATAATATATCCTTTAAAGGATGTTTATGAATTATCTCTAGACTACCCCTAGTGACATATCCATATTATTATTCTTTCAGCTAATAAAATAGTATTTGTAAAAATAAGTTCAATTCTTAGAGTCGAACCAAAGTTCTTAGGAAAGTTCTCGATTTCATATCCAGCATTATTTTAGCAAAGGATATCTTCGGGTTTAGTACTTTTGGACCTTTATATGAGTTTTACCCCATCGTAAAGGCCTGAAAGCCTAAGAGATCCTTTTGATTCAAAATTTAAAAAACTGCTGAAATAGTTAGGCTTTTTGGACAAAAGATGATTTAGTTTAAGTAAAAAGACAAAAAAGCAAGTTTTAATTTCGAAATGATTCTAAAATAGTTCAAAAAATTTATTAGTAGATATAGCTTTTATAGTTAGTAGATATAGTGAGAGTTTTTATCGATTATATTCGATCTATTGATTGTCTTTGGAAAGTTTTCTTTCTAGGAAACTACATATACGAGTATAAGTAACATAAATTATGAGAAATAAGAATCTGGTGCGTAAGCTAATTTTATTAATTACGAGTGTATCAATGCATCATCTGATAAGAAATATAGGTCAACTATACTGGCCTGGTATTATGAAAACTTGAACAATACTTTACTTTTAGAAGAATTGAATTTTTGCTACTTCATTTTTCCTCCACTTTCTGAATAAATTGGAGTTGAAAACGAACTCCCTCATAAGTATCCTATGGGTTATATAGATACTTAAGTGTACTTATAGATAATATAGGTAGGTAGGTAGTGTAGTATTAGAAATGAAAGACATTAAAATGATAAAGGGGGAAAGTTGTACAAGTAGAAGGTGCAATGTGTGAGGATTTTTGGTCATAAAAGAAATATTTTCTGAACCTCCAAAAATGAAATGAAATGACTTTTCCACAAAAATTTTTTTCTGAAGCTTCTACACAGATCGAGTTTCTGAAACGACAACTTTTTGCTCTACAAGAACTTTTTGGGTAGGTACACTACTTTTGCCTACTGGACACTTTCAGTTTTTTTCGACTTACTCTACATAAAATCAGAGCTAAACTAACTCTGGCAGTTAGTTACTACAACTGGTCACTTGGACCTTGCAAAATCTGTCAAATATACATTTGTTTGTACTTATTAAATCAATGATTTTCAAATGCTTTTCTCCGTGAAACTTAAAAGTAAATATACACATACATATACCGAGTTATTCAGAAACAACGCAAACAGTAATTTTTTTCAGTAACCATAGGTTACTGAAAAACCATAGGTTACCTGTGATAGCTCAAAAATCCCATTTAAAATCCTATTGAAATTTTTAGATTTTTAGATTTCGAGCAAAAATTTTGC
>JAQIXA010003179.1:0-14834 GCA_034699045.1 Nanhermannia cf. coronata Gr-Ori-00579
ATAGCTTAAATTTGTTTGCCATTTCTGCCATTTCTGCCTTTTCTGCCGGCCAATTTCTGCCGGCAGTGCCAACTCTGTTAGTTAGGGTGTAATAAAAAGCAATTAATTACTTTCGTTTGAATTCAATGCAATTTATCAAATTCAAAAAATGCAAAACGACTCAAGTACTTAGGTAAGTACTAATAAAGACTAATAAACCTATACAACTTGTGTAACACAAGTACTAATATCTAGTTATATAGTACAAAATGTTAAAATATCTTTTATCAGTAATTTTTACATTCAATTCATTCCTATTGAATAAACTTTATGAAAATATTCATAGTCCTACCTATAGGTTAAGTATTAATAAGGGTATTTAAAGTCTTTTAACTTTTACTCGAATGATTTTGAATACCTAGATATTGTAATTGTAAGTTGTAACCTTATACCTATTTAGAAGTCTAGTAGATAGTTTAGTTAGTACATACCTACAAGGGTTTTCAAGTTGTTATTCTTTCTTCTTTGTAAATTTACAATAAATGAGATGAATAGGACATTATATTATCCATTTTATATTCTTCCAAATATACAAAAATACTCACATGTAGGTCTACACAATGGATAAAGGTATGATTTTAAAGTTTGTATAGGTAGAAAAGATTAAAAGAGCCGTGATTTTGTCCCTATTACTATACTACCTAAATAATAAGTACCTAATGCTGAATACTCTACCTATACTAGTATTTAAACCTCAAAAATTTACAAAAATTTGTGATTCAGTCAAAATACGAATTTTTAACTGAAAGATGCAATATTTAAGTTTAAGCTTAAGGTCAAGATATCAGTTAAAAAAGGCCATTGTTTACAAAATACTAGTATCCTAAAGTTCTTGTCCTAAAGCTAAATGTAAATAATAGTATAGGTAGTATTAACATAAATTAAACAAATGTCTAATTATTAACGCATGTTCCTTTTTTTGCTCTAGATACTTTTAAGTTTATTCAATTGTTGTATTAATCTCAATATCAATACATATTTTAAAATTACAGAGAGTAGTTTTAAAGTATTTTAAAGAAGTACTTACGAAGTTAGTAAAGAATAGGAGAAATTATTTAATTTTATGTGTGCTATTTCTTATGGCTGATAGCTAAACTAATTCTAAATCTACTTTTGAATTTTGATCTACCTAATTAGGTTAGTAAAAAATTTACTTTTGAAAAAAAAGAGTTGAGAATGATTACAACCTTTGAAAAATATTAGGGAATAAGAAATTGTGAAATGAATACTTGAAATGGCAATACTTTTTTTAAATGGAAGACTCCTTATGGCATTCCAATTATGGCCAAAAGACAATTTTTGTAATCACCCGAAGTCTCTGAGCCTACTGCTGAAGCCAAAGTTTTTGAATAACGATGAGCATATTCCCGTTTGATTGCTCCCAGGTCGATTTCAGATCTTGAGACAATAATTCGAATGAGTGTCGAGTCTTCGGTCCCAGCACCCTTCATTGCCTTATGAAGTTTCTCAGCAAAATAGGCCGGTTTATTCATAGCACACTTGGCTATGATAATAAAATAGTTACAATTAAAATTATGATACCAAAAGGTTATTTAAGGTTAAATAAATATGTTTTTACAAATAGTCATTATTGCTTCTTTAAGATCTCCAGACAGCTCGGACTCGACTGCTTGCTCAAAGGTTTTACCACTGACATTCATATATTCATTAAAAACAAGCTTCAATTGATAGAATGATTGATGCGCCAAAAGTGTTGTGAAAGCCTAAAAATTAAGTGCAAAAGTAATAAATTAGTCATTTGTAACCTAAAGTCTTATAGATTAGATTTTTAATTTTTTAAAGATATTTTTTACCTCTTCATTGGTTCCCATTGTACCTTCTAAAAAAAGTGAAATAAATGTTTAATTTTTAACTAATTGATTATAAATAAAATATTATGAGTATTATGATTTAGTTTTAAAAACTGGATTATAATAATTTACCCCCAGCTGAATATAACTGCTCTGCCATTGATCTAGCTTGTTCAGGGTAAACCCTAGACTCGTCACGAACACCCTTATTTTATAATAAAATTAAAATGCTTAGAGAATGTTATATTAGATAATGATTAATGATATTAATATTAATAATAAATACCATTAGCAATTGGACCAAAAGTCGTTTATAATCACCAGACACTTCAGAACTTACAGCTTCTTCAAGATTTTTACCATACAAATTCCCATAAGCCATAATAATGTTCAAAATCTCTTGATTTCCCCTAGTACAAAGTACCTATTAACAATGACAATTAAATAATAGGTAAGGTAATCTTAAAATTAGATTTTACAGAATAACATTTTATGTAACAAACCTCATTAAGAACATTTTCGTCAGTTCCAATTTTCTCCATAGCATGATGAAGCTCTTTGGCCAAATATTCTGGGAGTGGATCCATTAAAGCCAGAATTAACTTTTCAAATTTTCCACCAAGTTCATCTTTCAAGTCCTTAATCAAATCCTAATAAAAATAAATTATTATTAAAGATAGGCACTTTATTTATATAGTAGGGTAAGGTTAGCATTATGAAATGAGTTGTTTATATTGAGTAATTTACCTACCCTGCCAAATTCACATTTGAAAGCATGAGCAATTTCTAATCTCTGAGACGCAGATCTCTGAGACAATACTCTAAAAAATGAATAAACAATTATTATTAATGCAAGCAATTTACTTTTTACAATACAATTTGAATGATAAAATACATAAAAATAGACTAAAAAATCGAGTTGTAAGGTAAGCTTTAGCTTACCCAACTATTTTATCTTCATCAGTTCCAAGACCTACAAAAATGAGAAATATACATCAATTAAATTAGTTACCTACATAATTCAGATGCTAGTAAACGTATCTACTTTACCTAACCTACATATGTACATTATAATTATAATAATCGTAATTAATCTGTAATCACGATCATAAGCATGATTTATTATTTACAAGTCTTACCTTTCATAGCTTTTCTCAAAATCTTGGCATCTTCACCAGCATTGAAGGATTGATAAGGGGTGATGGTCGGTTCCTAAAAAAACACAACAATTAAGATTTTAATTAGCATTTAAGGTCTTCAATATAACATAAAACTGACTATATAGTAAGCTTCTAAAATAAGCTTCTGCTTCTGATCCTCTTTTTACATGTTAAATTAAGGGTACTTACGTAAAAATCAGCCATTTTTGCAGAGATTCTAGACAATGCCTGAACTCAAAACTCGGTTAAATGTCAAGTTAATTACTTAAATAATTTAGCAAAAAAATTAAAAAGATTGAGATTTCCGGACCGGTAAAAAAACAGCAGAATGCATGCAGAAAAAAAACGGACGAGATTTATATAAAAATTCAAATTCGATCTCTAGATCGAATTTGCAATTGCAAAAAAATCTAGGTTTAGAATCGCAGTACAAAAAGCTAGCTAGATTAGATTAGATTTGCTGAGATTTTCGAGAGATCTTTAGATTTTTATTTTTATTTCTGGCTTTTTTGGCTGTCAAAATGCAAATGTTTAAGTTAAATGTAGTATACCATACCTAAAGTCCTTAGCCTTATAGAGAGTGTATAGTCTATGATATTATATGGTCTGGTATATGGTTTAATATGTGATTTTACTTATACATGTGTACGTATGCCATAAAACTTAGAGATTGTTGACTCATAAAAAGCTAGAAGGTCAAACGAGCAAAAAACTATTTTTATATTTAACTCTCATATATTTAAGCCTATACTGTACTACTACAGATACAAGAACAAGTCACGAGTATATTTGCATTCATTTTTGCATAATTATTCTGTTAAATATCAGATTTTGCTTATTTTACGAGGAAGTCAAATCTCAAAATGCCTCTGAACTCTGATGACTGACTGACTTCAATAAAAATGTTCGAGTTCCAGGAAAATTATTCTTTTGGTTTTTAGCCAAATTGTCATATAGAGTCTAGAGTCATAGTTTATACTTTAAAGTCCACGTATTTTACTATTATAAGCCTGACTCTAGGACTAGGACTCTAGGTTTAATTTTAATTGACTATGACTATGAGTCAAGTCAATTCGATTATAATGAAATGATCGAAATAGTTTAAAGTTCAAAGAATTTTTTTAAAACCTGATAGGTTATAATTTATTTAAAAAAACTCCTTAAAAGTACACAATGCACGATGATGTATAAAATTTGATAAAATTATCTAAAATTGCTTTATATTTAATTGCATTATTTGATTGATATGATAAAGATAAAATAAATACACACAACATAAAACACAACATATATAAAACTTTGATTTAAAATCTATTACATAAGTATAGTTGCATAAATTAGAATAGTAGAGTAGATGCATTTTGTGAGATTCATTGAGCTTCAATTCAAAATAGAGAATAAAATAAGTTGCACAAAATAAATTTGTAGAGTACTTTTTTTGGAATAAAATGCTTTGGCCTTTCTATCAATATTACATTAAAATAAGTACTTGTATTTTTAAAATTGTATATAATAAATAAATTGTGATTAAAATTGTGATGTGAGTCAAGTTTTCAAGTCTTGTTATTTTTGTATCATTGTTTGTTTTTTTAAATTGGAATAAGATCGAATTTGTCATGCGAGTCTGTTGATCCACAAATGCTCATTTTTACTGGCGAACCGATTTTGATTTTATCTTTTTCAACACCAAGGCACAAACCAGAAGCTAAATTAAAAATTGGAATTTCTCTATGAGGTATATCTGGAGAGACATTTATGTCGAATTCTTGCGATCCTAGAGATTGAATTATGTATACGTGGTATTAGAATAGAGTACTTTAATTAATTTTTTAAAATTGAAATCTTACCTCCTTGTTCAGAACACTTGGCTAACTTTGGAAAAGAATCTCCACTTTCTAAGCAAAGTAGTTCTGATAAGACCAATTCTTTTTTATCAGTAAATGACCATCGTAATTGTTTACTCTTGGTGAAAGCATCACATTTTCCTAGAACTAAAGTTGAACCCCTTTGCAGAAAATCTCTAGCACGAATACAGAATTCTGTAGAACTTAATTGTATTTTAAAAGTACTTTTGTAAGTACGACTTCGTTTGTCCCATGGTACTATTTTTTGTTGACCACCACCACCTGGCATTTCTTTCGCCAATGCTTCAGGATAAACAGTGTCTAAATACCATTGAAAGCTAAAATAAAAAATATGCTATATTTAGTAAATAATCTTGGAATTTTTGGAAATATTTGTAATCGAATAATCTAAGGAATCTAGGAAGAAACCGATAAAATAATTAAAGATAAACAATTACCTTGAGCAATTTAAATTTTTACGAAGTTTAAGACGATTATCAACATTTCCAAAGTCGATTTTTGAAGCTCTTGGATTTTCTTTGAAAAATCTCTCTTTGTATTCGTCCATCCAGACTACAGCAACGCGTGCTGAATTTCTTAAAACTGAATTATCATCTGAAGATCCATAAGGGCGGCGGCGTCTAAAAACATGGCCAACTCTAGAACCTATAAAAATTGCAAAATGAATTACAATTTTTTCATTTTACATTTTGAACACTTATTACATGGAATTATATTGATTTTTCCACCGCACATCCAAAAACGAAATGAGATTTCTAAATTTTCGCCACCTAAAAGTAATGAAATATTATTTGAATTGTCTATTCAGTTAAATACGAAAATCATTTTAGTCTCAATTTTTTAGTAAAAATTAAATTTGAGGGAAAAATTAGGTCTTTCAGAAATGAATTTACCAGCCTATTTTATTTTTAAAAAATATTGAAACATTAAGTTCATTTTTTTACCCCAAACTCTCATCCCATCATCATATTCACCCATATCTTTAAAAACTTTGGCATCAATAGCAAACAAACCCCCTGCCATAGTCGGAGAAGATCTAAAATATAAGAATAATATAATTTTAGATAGTTCTGTTAGGTAAACTATAAAATATTAAAATTAACCTACATTGGTTCGGTAAAATCGAAATCTTGACCAACAATTACATTATCCCATTTATAATGCAAACCCCAATTGAAACCACCTATAAATAAAAAAATTTTAAAAATCTTATATAGGTATGAAATAGAAAATAGTGAAACATTGCTTTGAATTACCTTTAACTAATGGACTTGGTGTATAAACAAAAGTTTCTGGATTTATAACATCGATCATAGGAATTGCAATTGTTTTAGGATATTTTTGTACAGAGGTAAGTAAAGGCTCAAGCCATCCAATATTTGGCTCAACATGTGAATCAAGAAAGACAAGAACATCACCTAAAATTAAAATATACAGATATAATCAATCAATCAACTAGGTAGATAATTTTTATACATTAAAAATTGTTAAAATATGATCATGTATTAATCTCTAACCTGTAGCATGCCTAGCTCCAAAAATTCTTGCTCTTTAAGAAAAAATATTTAGAATTTACATTACAGTTACATTATAGAAATATAAATAAACTATAACACTAACCTAATAAGTCCTTCATTTTTTGGCGTTTTTAAAAGTGTAACTTTTGCTGGCAGCCTTCTTTTCATGTATTCTAAAACTCCATCGTGAAGATCAACTAAACAAAAAAATTAAATTATTACAGAGGATATTATTAAAATACTAAGGGTTCTTTTCTTTTATCTAACAATTCAGCTCTGTAAGATTCAATTCAGCTCTGAACAACCAAAATTGTTCTCAATTTCGCAAGTAGATACATGCAAAAAATGAAGCCAAACTTGCTTTTTCAGAGCTGATTTAAAGAATAAGTAATACCTAAGGTACTGGAGTCATCAACAAGCAGAATTTCATGGATATCTTGAGGTCTTGATCGATTTAAAACCGAGTTGACAGTGCGAATCTTTAAAAAACAACCCAATTAATTAGCTAATACATTAATATTGACAAATATAAATAAAAATGTCCCTTACAAGAGCCGTAAGTTCCTCATTATAAAAACAGATGATTATCGATGCTTGTGGTAGTTCCAGAGGATACTCCTTAAATGTGCACCTACAAGGACAAGAACCATTAAAAAAGCCAATAATTAGCCTTTTTTAATTTTAAAACATAATTATAATGACATGACAAATGACAATGTCATAATGATACTTACTGTGCATTCCTCGTGTCAGGTATTTCTCTAAAAGAATATCCAATCCTCTCCGACACAAGTACATTAAATGCATGTGTTTTAAAGCCCTCATCATGGATTTGTCGATCTTTTTGATTTCGGATGATCCCGAGTGCGGTGTAGCCCACTTCAGACTTCAATCGGTCAATTAATTGACGACTATTTTTATATTTTTTATATTTTGTCCCATCCTTCTCCTCATGATCTGTAATGACATTTTTAAAACTCTCACCCCATTTTGATTTGGACCCTTGTCCTTGTACTTGTCCATGGTCCTGACCAAATCGGTCCTTTAATGGTACATAAAATAGACTTTTCTCAATCTCGTCATCCTTGTCCAGTGGGAACTTTGATGACGATGAGGAGAATGGTGACGAAGTCAGATTACTCGGTGCTGGTAAGATTTGCAAATAAAGGTAGAAAACAAGTAGCCAGGCCAAGGATGCAAGGCCAAGTCCTAGTAGAAATGACCGCTGGAATGACATTATATCCGAGGATTTTGG
The DNA here is from genome assembly GCA_034699045.1 of Nanhermannia cf. coronata Gr-Ori-00579. Lineage (NCBI taxonomy): Eukaryota > Metazoa > Arthropoda > Arachnida > Sarcoptiformes > Nanhermanniidae > Nanhermannia > Nanhermannia cf. coronata Gr-Ori-00579. The sequence goes on from JAQIXA010003179.1 coordinate 7,648, forward strand.
TCAAAAATATAAAAAGTTGACCATTTTTGGGCCAATTGACCAAAATTGACCAAAAATTAAAAACCCTAAAAAAACCTAAAAAAAAATAAACACAAGAAAACAAAATTTAAAATTACACAAGAAATCCTCCATACAGATTTTAAGCAAGCAAAGCAAAAGCAAGGCCAGTGCAGGGGCATTCAGATTTCAGATCCAAAAAATTTCTGAAATCTGAAATTCTGAATCTGCCCGATTATTAATCGAGCCTCGATTTCGATTGCATTTTTACCGAGATTTTTTACAAGAAAACTTCGATATAAAGTCTTTTAAATTGACCATTTAATTAACTATAATTATCCATATTATGTCAATAGACTCAATAATCTCAATAATACTCTATTATCCTACTGAAATGTTTCAAATTTTGTCAAAAATATTCAAAAAATATAGCCAAAATGATGGTATTCTTATCTCGATTTTCAATTTTAAAGCTTTAGCTTTATACTTCGACTTGATTACATTAAGAAATCTAGGTTTTCAAAGCTGAAATCTGAGATAAGAATACCACTACCACGAGTATTTATAAGCTTTGAAATAAATTGGCCTAAAATTTGAAATTAAGAATGGAGATTAGTCAAAGTGATCTGTATGTTCAATAAATTAGAGCAAATTTTTGCATCTATGAAATGACTATTAAATTATAGCAATATTATCTTAGATTTCATAAGGGTATTAGTACTGGGTAGGGTACTTATAATTTAAAAAAATTGAAAAGGATATCTTTGGGTTATAATGGGCTTTCTGGCCTTTAAATGAGGTTTAACATGTAAATGCAAAAGCCTGAAAGCTCGTAACTTTTAATGATATTTTCCATATAGTATACAGATAATATGTCTGATTCCTAACAAAAATGTTAAAGGATCCATTTGGTTTTCAGGCCTTTTCTATGTTAATTAAACCTCATATAAAGGCCAGAAATCCCATTATAACCCAAAGATATTCTTTTTATAATATGTAGGTAGATATTGTAAATAGATTCAAGATAATATAGGATTTAAAATCGATAAAATTTCAAGTTATTAAATGACTTGAATTAGACTGGTACTGGTACTTGGTACAACTTGTAAAGTATATCTTAGGTTAGGTCCAGTAAAAGTAATAGTCAATAGTACAAGGATCCTTAAGTACAAGGGTATACTGTAGTAGTAAATTAAAAATGATAAATTTAGTCATAAAAATAGCTTTTTCGTGATTCTGCATAACTAAAAATCCTCTTTTTTGTGAGCTAAAAAGCTGAAAAAGCTGAAAAAGCTGAATTTCCAAGTTTTTCCATCAAGTTATTCTATCGAATTTATTGGAAAATATGATATGTAAAAAGAGAAGTACCCTACTATACGCTATAGTAGGTACTTGAATAGACCATGCAATATTATTCAATATTCACAAGTAGACAGAGTATTTCAAAAATTTATCAAAATCTCAATTTATTTGAAAATCTCGAATTTGATACAAAATCTTTAGAACTTTAACAATGAAAGATTGTTGTATCTCTGAACCTTGATACCCAGCTAGTATGTAAGTACAAAAGATGCCTAGAAATCTCTTTTTTTGCCAAATTCGGTGGTTCTCTAAAAACCACCTTTTTTTGACCCGCTCTGAAGTTAAAATCCCATAAGAAATGTCACGGGAATTTGGAATCGAATCTTGCAAATCTGCGACTTCAATATTCTGTAATTTTATTTTTCATAGGACAAAAATCGTGGTAAAAATCAATAGTTTGCTAAAAATGGCTTAAAAACACGGATTTTGTACCATTTTTAAATATCCTTACCGATTTTAAATGCCCAGTTTTGCTGGATTCCAAATTACAGATACTATGCTATTTCTTATGGAATTTTGACCTCATACATTTGCAAAACAAAATTCTATTTCTAAATTCTGCAAAATTGGCAAAAATTCTATTCTTGGTTACTTTAATATGTAATTAGATATCGTTTGAAATGCAACAAATCAAGGTCTAGGGCCACAGAAAGATATGATACCTTGTACAAAATTTAAAAAAATCAACTTTTGATAACCTATATTCTAAAGACACTGTATTTGTATAATCCTTATATTATCTATAGTATAATACATACGAGTAGTATGTAATAGGATAGCCTTGAAAAGTAAAAGTCTGGAAGTTTTTGGCAAAAATATAGGATTAAATTAATCACTTCATTTTTCTATTCTTACTTAACTTTTCTTTATATCCTTTAGTACCCTACTCTATCTGTAGTACTAGTAGGGTAGGTACTAGTACTATAGTACTCTGTATTGTATGTAAAAAGACATTTCAGATTTCAATGTTGGAAAAATGCTTATTAAATTACCCAATAAATATTGTATAAAAAAAACTCTGTATATTTCAAAGGTCAATTTCTCTTCGAAACTTTCAAAAAAACTTTTCGGGATTTTTCCATTCGATTAGGATTAATTTATTATCTCGTACATATACGATAATACAACCATTTATACAGAAATTTTTGCAAGTTTTTTGAGATTTTGACTATTTCTGTTACTTACTTAGAATAGATAATCAAAATCTGATCAAAATATGATCTTTTCAGACCTCTAGTTCAACATTTTATGACCAAATTAGTTCAAAACTGATGGAATTTTTAAAATTTTGTACTAATTTATCGATTAAATCATAGCAAAATAGCATTATTAAGCCTACTTTTGCAGTCATCAATCAAATAATATAGAATGTAAAAAGATAGCATTTTTGACCAGAAAGAAAAATGGTCGAAAAACATGAACTTTTAATGATTTTCCGGGCATTACTCGGTTTTTATGGCCTAAATACCTAATTAATATTTAATTAACTTCCGATTCTTCAGAACTTGAACTTGACTTTGAAAAAGCTAGAGCTGATTTTCTCTATAAAGTAGATACTCTTTACAGTATATTCGAGTTTAATACACTTATCTATACTATAGTTATAGTAGAATAAATCGAAGAAACTCTCTAGATATTTTCAATTTTTGGATATTTTTAATTATTTTTAAATGAGCTTTTATTATACCAAATTTTCTTGTAAAAGTCTCCATTATACAGAGATTCTGTTGTAATTAAGTAAGTACTTTTATGATTATGGCACATGGCTGATTTTGACCTCGAACAAAACTGAAATTAAATTAAACTTTTCTCAAGTAATAAGTAGGTATTCATAATTTCTCATAAAGTTTCTCATATTTTGCGAATTATACCAGAGGTAATATCATTAGAGGTATTATACCTACTTACTTATATGTGTTGAAAAGTTTCGAAATTTTAGATAAAAGTGCTATGTACTATTCTGTACATATAATCTAACTTTATATAAAGAAATACACTCAAGTACCTTACATTTACACGAGTCCATAATCGTTACAACAAAGTAAAATACCTATCTATCTGTACTTACTAAAAATCTCAAATCCGAACTCCGGACATTTATTTGAAATAACTTTTAAAATATTCTTGAGGCAATTAACAGCTCATAAATTCAAATTGGCATTTTTTCAAAATTTTATAAAAAAAACTTACTCCATTACTTTTTGGTCTAACTTTTAAAAAGACCAAAAATATATGTTTAGTCATTTAAAAATATAAATTGGATTAGAGTACACTACTCGTAAAATATCTTATAAAAATGACTATAAATTGAAAAATTTGTCATAGTCATAGCCTAATTTAAACTAACCTAAAAGAATTATGGTTTCATCTATAAGGGTAAAATTACAGTATAGAATAAAAATATGGAGTAAATTCAGCCAATATAGGTATGGCATGAGATTAAACTCAAATCATAATAATAATAAGTAAAATGAGAAATTGACTTGACAAAATTGAGGCATATTTGCAGTTTGTGAAATTCGATATTTCCATTTTTTTTCTGATAATTTATTATAAGTTATTTTCTCGACCAAAGTATTTCCTCTATTATATTCCAGATAGTGGTCTACAAATACAAAAATGTCCATAAAAATTCCATTCTATGCCAAAAAAAAATGAGAAATAAATTGCGAAATGTACATTTTTTTGAAATCCGATCTTACTTCAAAGTACCCTTATTACTACCATATTACTGACATAAATACCTTATGATATAAAATCGAATTCTTATGATACAGATAGGTATATATGAGTTATGGAACTTTCCCCACTTAATTTGAAATTTGAGCACGGGAAAAGGAGTCTTGTGCGTTTTTTAGCTTATCCGTATATTCCTCATTAAATTCAGTTCCGAAAACTAGGATTTTGTCCTCAATTACTTGTAAAAAAATGAATGGAGATACAATAATAAAACCAAAATCTTTGGATATTTTGACGTTTTTATGAAATATCCAAATTCAAAATCGAAGCAAAAAATATAAACATTTTGAGTTTTTAGGTTTGAAAAGTCAGTTTTAAAACATTTTGCCAAAATTTTGCCTTTAAATTTCAAATAGATCGTTGTAATTTTACTTTGTATATGCTTACATTTAAATTTTTCGTGAAATTTTGGATTTGATTTCCTGTCGTTCTCAATTTCAGACTTTTTCATAAAAATTTGACCAATTTAGGTCAAAATTTCATATAATTTTTCAAAATTTTGAAGGTTTTTAACTCAAAATCTGAAAATTTTTGCCGTAAAACCAAAAACTTGAGATATTTCGAGATGATGTGAGATTTTCATAGAGATTGGCATTGGCAAGATATTCTCAGACAAATACCTGGTCAAAATACCTCAAGATTCAGTCGAAAAGAGATATTTAAAGACCAAAAAATTGCACAACTATGCCTAAGCTACACCTATTGATACTGTAGTAGGTTTAACCTACAACTTACAACTAACTTAATTAATGAGCTTCCTCAACCAAAGTCAAAATAGAAGCAAAAAAACACACATTTTGATTTTTTAGGTTTGAAAAGTCAGTTTTTGATTTGTCAAAATTTTGATTTCAAATTTCTAATAGATAGGCATTTGGATAAGATTCAGATAAGATTTTACGACTATATAATTCTCAATTTTTGAATTTTTTATAAAATTTTGACCAGTTTAGGCCAATTTTGACTTAAAATTTTCAAAATTTTGTTCAGTTTTTGACTCAAAAACTTGTGATAAATGCAATAAAACCAAAAACTTTTTATGAAATATCCAAAGTCAAAATCAAAGTAAAAATAACACAGTTTAATTTTAGGTTTGAAAAGCCAGTTTTTGAAAATTTTGCCAAAATTTTGGCTTCAAATTTCAACTAGATTAGGTATAAGGTTTTTATTATACGAGTTCGAGTAGTGTATCTTCATATAATTTTCATAAATTTTTAAGAATTGAGAATTTTTTGAAATTTTGTAATTAATTTCGTGACTCTGTCATTACCAATTTCCGACTTTTTCATAAAAAATTCATCTAATTTTTCAAAATTTTGACAAAATTTTGACCCAAAATTTGAGAATTTTGTAATAATACGCACTTGGATATATTTGGTTATTGGTTATTATTAAATGTCAAGTCAAAATCGAAACAAAAAAAACACAATTTGATTTTTCAAGCTTGAAAAGCCAGTTTTTGAAAATTTTGTCAAACTTTTGGTTTAAAATGTCAAATAGATTTTCTGTAAATTTTTTCAAATTTTGCATTTGATTTTGATGAGACTCTCGTTCTAAATCTCCCAGAACTGAATTAAACTAATAGCTTATTAAATATTGTCTAATTTTTAAAAATTTTTACATTTATTGTACTTTCTCTAGTTATAAATTCAATTAATTCAGTTAATAAATACCCAATTTTAGACTCATTTCACAATTAAAATGTAAAGATCCTTTCTGTGAATTTTAGGCCATTATTTAGACATTCTAGTGTAAAATTTTATGTAAATTCAGTTCGGAAATACCTTGTTTTACCCTCAATTTACTACAAGTAAAAGTATCTTTTCATTTTAAACTTCATATAAAGGCCAGAAAGCCCATTAGAACCTCAAGATATCCTTTGAAATTCCTTTGAAAGATACATTAGTAGTAAATCTTGAATCTTGAAATAAAAAATTCAAACATATTCCCTTTTCTTCAGCTCTGTCACATTCTATTTGACTATGAAATCAATGAAAAATGACAAATTTCTCCAATAATTTTTATCTATAAAGGGCTATATTGGGTACTTGAATATTGCATTCTTTATTTACCATATAATATACTCGTAATTTTTATTATTATACTAGAAATATACCCGTGATATAAAACACAGTCTAGTTATAGTTTTGAAAGTAGCCTATAATCTGATATAAAATAAGTAGTCATTACATTTTTATGAAATCAAACTTTATTTATATATTTTTAAATGTTATATAATATAGTAATAACATCAAGTATGTAATTAATAATCGTTATAATTCATAATATACATGTATTAATATAAATTTACAATAATGATTATAGTTAACTAATTATAATTAATGTAAATAACTTAGAAAATTAGAGAAATGGAAGGGGACGGAGTGAGAAATAAAAATGTCATCTCACCTGAAGAATAATTTCTAATAATAATTTTTATTATATCGATAGATTACCCTACTTAATTATTATACAACAATCCTAAATCTAAATTTTATTTTATTCGATTATTGCTTTCTTTATCATTCTCGCGATTTTTAGTTCTACTCTATAATCTACTCTATTATAAGAGTTTTATCTATTTATATAAGTACCAATGTATTTTTATTTCCTGTAAAAGGCAGACTTTGTATTTTTTTACTTGTATGTAAATTTACACATTAATAATGACTCAAGTTTAATCTCATTCCTATTTTGTGTGAATTTACCCTTATATTTTTGGTCTTACTTTACCTCTCTGTATGTAATTAAACCAAAATATTTAAGAATCCTAACCTAACCCAATATAAACTAAGAAAAATTTGGGTAAATTTCATACAGGGGTCAAGTTAGACCATATATATAAAGGTAAATTTAACCAAAATAGGGATGAGATTAAACACAAGTCATATTTAATACACTTCAAGACAGACATATTATGATTATTAGAGCTAAATGACAATGACATTTAATACTAATGGATAATACACACAGTGTCACATTTGAGAATTTTTTTTTACAATATCCAGTTCACATATTCAATGAAAAGTATCCTAAAAAACTGATAATGATTATAAGTATAAGTATCGAAATCGTAGTTTTCGCCATTTGAT
>JAQIXA010003180.1:0-14829 GCA_034699045.1 Nanhermannia cf. coronata Gr-Ori-00579
AGCTAATTTTCGTAGGATACCCCATATTAGCCTGTTTTAAGAAAAATCGACTTATTAGGAGCTGAAAATGCGATTTTCTGGTTGATTTTTGAGTACAACAGATGAAACGAGGCTGTCCAAATTTCAAAAACTTGTCCGAACTATACCTACTCTACCTTTGAACTTACTTACAAGAACTAGGTATATTTTCTTAAGTATACTTTAAATAAAATAAATACCGATATCTGTTTATGACACTTGAATAGTCTATACATTGTAAGTACCTATTATATCTTATAATACGAGTATGTATCTCAAGTACTTAACCATATACTCAACAACAGTACAGCACTTGAACTTTATAAAAACACTTGAGTCAAGTTAAAACATCATAGTTATTTGCTTTATAGAGAAATTTCTCTCTATAAATGCAAGTCTTTTATAAAGTTAGCTTATCCATAAGAAAATTCCAAAAATGAATTATTTGGTATAAAATTTAAGCATTATACTATATACATATATCCTAAAAGATTTTTTGAAAATTTTTATTAAGATTCTCAAGACTTCATTTTGATCTCATTTTGACCTCATTTTGACCTCAATTTAACAAGCTATTTAAGTTTTCAGAGCTGAATTTTAAGATATTTTGTTCTGAAAAATTTATTTAAAAAAATGTATCGAGTAAATTAAAAATGACAATAACTTTCATAGATGATATTTTGTAATTTTTCAGAATAAACCAAATGAGACGAATAATTGGCAGAAAGGTGACGAAAATGACAGGGTGGCCAAGTTGGCCTATGAGTCACTGTTGACGATATCACTATTGGTGCCCAAGTCACGTGGCTGGAACCAATTCTCGGCCAATGTCAAAGAGAGGGCTCGTGAGGACTATGGATTCAATTTCCCTGATGATGAAGAGGTCTGTTTTTTCATTTTTTAAAATATCATTTACTTAATTATATAGGGGTTTAAAAACCGGTGAATTTGATTACTGATATTTATATCGGTTTTTTGATATTGGCAATTTTATTTATATACTAAATTATATTAATTTTTATATTGATTTATACGAGTAGTTAACTACTTTTTTTGTAAAATTTCATTTTTTTCTAAAAAAAAAAAAGGTCAATTTTTTTATTGGAGCTTTCTACGATGGTGTAATTCTGCTTGGTAAGGCCCTGAATGAGACTCTAAATATGGCAGAGCCTCTATCTAATGGTCGATCTGTCACCCTCAGGATGTGGAACCGTACCTTTGAAGGTGATAAAATTGATTATTTTATGATATCTAATTTGAACAAATTGCACATTTTCTCACGAATGATCACTTTTTTTATTACTTTAATAGGAGTCACTGGAAATGTGACAATCGATGCAAATGGGGATCGAGATGCTGAATTTACTATTTTAGATATGAACCCACAAACCATGCAATTTGAGGTAGGTAAATTTCAATTTTTGCGACAAAATTAGACAGTAAAATTTCGATATACCGATATGAAAATTTTATACCGGTATAATATACCCAAAAGATACTCAATAATGCCTTTATAAATATACAACTTACAATAGCTAAAGTTTAATATCAACCCTATTTTGGTTGAATTTACCCCTATATTTATAGTCGAACAATACCCCTGCCTGTCTAAAATTGACCCAAAACATTTTGGTATAGGTTAGATTAGGTTAGATCAGTATTTTTTTATGGGAAAATTTAGTGATTAAATTATACCGAAATCAATATCTAATCATATTTTTTAAATTTTTAATATCAGATAGTGGCTCATTTTACATCACAAGAGGGGTTGGTGATGCTTCCTGGGAAAGTTTGGTGGTGGCCAAAAGGTCACGATGACGAGGAGATGGTCACTGGACCCCCACCTGACGTTCCTTACTGTGGATTTCTAGGCAATGACCCAAAATGTGCCGCCTCTCGTCACGTCATACTCCCATACATTGTTGGGGTCATTTTTGTATTTGCTATCACTCTAATAGGGGTTGCCCTATACGTGTACAAGTAAGTCGCAACATTTAATCTAATTCTAATATTTAGACCTTTTTTAAGGTAAAAATTCTTCAAACTTGTCTAAATTTTTAGCCTTTTATTCTATAAAATTATCCATAATATTAATTCATACAATTTTTGATCAATTTTTGACTAATATTGACAAATTTATGATCAATTAAAATTATGAAAAATTATCCATTTCAACAAAATATTAAAAAATTTCGCAAATTTTTGGCCATTTTTTTTACAAATTTTGACAAACTTTGTCCATTTTTGACCAATTCTATCCAATTTTGACAAAAATTACACATTAAAAATCTCAAAGGCTGGTAAATTTTGGGTTTTTCCATAGGATCCTATTCCAAGGAATATGTCTAACATAAAAAAACAGTTTTAAAGCATTTTTTTCAGGGAATCTGATGATGTTATTACTTAGAATATATCCGTTTTAGGTCAAACTAAGGGAAATAAAGCTCCTTTTTTTCTGTCATTTTTGAAACAAGTGCATATTTTTCTATCATTTTTGGCCATTTTTGGAAAAAAAAATTGTCATTTTTCAACCTTTTCTGACTATTATTCTTAAAATATTTTATAATTTTTAAGTTATTTCGATTTTGAAAATAAGTTTTAATTCTAAATATATAATAGTACCCTACACTACTAGTTTCAAAATTGGCGATTTTGGCAATTTTTTTAAATTTTAAACAAAAGTTATTAAAATTTTATTTTTAGCTACCTTTTTACTTCCCTTTTTTTGCCATTTTTAACTGCCTTTTTCCACTTTAAGTACCTTTTTTTGTCCAGGCTCTGAATAATATGACATAATATGACAGTTTTTAAATCAAAAAAGTGTATTTTATAAAGAAATGTCACTGTACTATGCACTAATACTATGCACTAATACTTATACAGAATATAAGATATTTATATAATATTCTTCTTAAAAAACCGGATAAGTATAGGTAAGGTATACCTTCGGGTCGATATTTTGAACCGGTCAAGACACCCATTAAGAAATATTACAAGTCTTTATTCAATTCATTATTTTTTATTTTCAAAAAGGCTTAAACTTGCAATAAAATAAAACCAAATAGTCCAAAACAAGCAAAGAAACCAACATGTTTTTAAAAATTAAAAAATTTTTTAAAAATTTTAAAAATTTCGTATATTTACTATGATAATGATTAGAGAGGGAGATAATGTATCTAAAGATAAGTATGTATGTATTAATATTACTAATATTCTAAATCTTAGGATTAGAATTTTTTTTGATAAGTATACCTTTACTTGTGAGTCAATTAAGGAATTAGCCAATATTTGAAATCCTAGCCATAAATATAAATTTGTAAAGTACATAATATCAGAGTACTACAGTTCTCTAAATGTCTTTTTTTTGTGATCTTTTAACTCAAATTACTTGAAAAACTTTACCTTTTAATTCTATTAAAAAAAACCCACAAGAAAAAGTTAGTCAGTCATTACTTTTTCAATTGTTTGCTTAAACCCCATCAATCTCGGAGAAAAAAAAACCCAGGGACGATTACATTTATGACCTTTTTATGACCTTTAAACTACCTACATTGCATATACTGATATAGTACATTTACATTCTATTTCAAGTACCTATAATATAATGGGGAAAGTTTGATTCAAGAACTATTTTACTTTATTTTTTACGAATTTCATTTGGATTTTTCCTGGTGTAAAAAACTGAATAATTTAGATTCTGGGATTTTAGTATTTTTGTACGAGCGAAGGGAGCACTTGCTATTCAATTTACATTGTATTTTCATGTAAAAAACTGAATTTTTTAGGTTAATTTTAAGGTTTTTATAGAATATAGATAGATTACCTTAACTAGAAACCTTAGATATGTATCTATTTGACCCGAAAGTTGACCAATAGTTCCTAAAAATGAGTCAAATTGAGATTTATTCAACGCTTTGCTCGCCCAATTAATAGCTAACTAAAGGATAGTTAAATAAATCCTAGTAATATCAACTTTGGACATATTTGACATAGACGATCTAAATATTCAATTTTTTGAAAAAGTTCCAAGATTGCAGATTTTCCATAGACTAAGCTAAGGTTACTAATCCAAATCTACTAGAGTCCAAATTTAGGCAAGCTTTTTTAAAATTACTTATTTTTATTATGTATTTCATAATCTTCTTATATTAGTATCCTAATTAGGATTAGTACTATGATATATACACCTATGCTTTATAATCGTATTAAAAGAACTGAAATATTTTAGGTTACCTTATAGAGAAATTTAACTGTACTAAATTAAATTTCAAATAAATTTTTATAAAAATGTAGGTATATGAAGGACGTTGAGGCGGAAAATTCATCTCGTTGGAGGATTTTGCCCGAGGATATTCATTTCGAAACCGATGTCAAAGTAAGTACCTACACAAGATATTCAAATTTTTGAAATTCCCACATCTTTCAAGTGTAAAAAATGCAGTTTTTTAATGACTCTTTATATCCTTTTTATTATATATCTTACAATGAAATCTCGTTATAATGACAAAAATTATTAAAGTTCATTCTGAATCAAAAAAATTTCGCAATTTTCAACTAGAAAAATTCAACCAAAATAGGGATAAAATTAAATAAAGTCATTTCCAAACAATCCCCCTGCTTATTTGAATGAAATTTAAGAATTTTTATTAAAAAATAATATGTTTAATTTGCATACAGAAAGCACATGGTGATGAGAGGGAAAGTTCAAAAGCATCACTTGGAACCGGCACAGGGTTGGCCAACACCTTTGTCCCAACTGTGACCTACAAAGTACTGTATAGATATAGATAGAGTATTAAATTTTAGTATTTGACAAGGTAATCAGAGCCGGCTAAAATTAATTTCGTCCAAAAACCTTGCAAAAAATGATCAAAATGTTCATTTGGGCCATGAATCATGGCCCAAATTGACCAAAAATGGCCTAAACTATGACATACTAAAATAATATATCCAGTATAAATAGCCGTATTTAGTAAATAATTTTGATTTTTGTTAGTATTTGAAATAAATTATTTCAATTTGAACAGTAAAAATGAATATAATCCTATATTTATATTGGGAAATTTTCTTGGTCAGTGAATTGGTCCTTTTTTAGCCAATTTTGACCGTTTTGGTCAACCCTATTTTAGCCTGCTGTGTAAACCTTGGCTATAGTACTATATAGTCAAATTGACTCTTATTGTAAAATATTGTCACTTGTCTCTTTATAGAGTAGTTTTATTTTATTAGTATTTTTATTATTTCACCAGGGTCTCGTATTTGGATTCAAGAGACTCGCACTTACCAAGGTATCTATCTCCAAAACCTATTTTCTAGATATTTCCGCAGATACCCAGATTCTACTATGTACTTGCATTATATGTATTGGTATTTTTATAAAAATATTTATTTTATTTCAGAGAATTGAGTTCACGAAGCAAATCATCGGGGAAATAAGACAGGTTAGTTACAATTTCGACAGTAAAATCTCTCTATAAAGTACTTCATACTTTATTCAATCCCAAGATAAAAAATTCACTTTTTTGTAATTTTAATACTTAGCATTAGTACCCTACTCCAAGGAATGGGGAAATCTGAAATTTTTGTCAAAATGGCAAAACTAGACCTTATAATGGTCTTTATAACGAACTAGACCTTATAATGGTCTTTATAAGGGTCCTTTAAGACAAGTTTGGTTATAATCTTGTAAAAATCTTGTATAACTTGTAAAAAAAGGATACTTACTAGAGAAATTCGGCTCTACCAAGATCTCAGCGAAGGAAATCGATGAGATTTTTAGCAAAAAGAATTTAATAAAATACCTTTCGAGAATACCTTATCGTGTTACATAGTACAATATGTTTCAATAAAAAACTCAAGTTTTAGTTTTACTTAAAATAAGATACAATTGTATAAATAGAGATACATTTAGAAAACAATATTAGGTTTTTATATCGATGGTCTTATTTTGAACTCGGATTTAATCTCATCCATATTTTGGTTGAATTTACACCTATATTTTTCGTACAACTTTATACCTGCTTCTGTATAAAATTACCCCCAAAATTTTTCTAAAATCCTAGCCCTTATAACCTAAACTAAACTAAAGAATTTTGGATTAATATCATACAGTAGTAGGTGTAAATTGTAAATTGAATCAAAATAGAGGTAAGATTAAACTTTTTTTCTGTCTAGGTCCGAGATTTACAGCATGAGAATGTCTGTCGGCTGATCGGTCTGTGTCTCTCAAGCCGAGATCGGAGGTCGAATATCTCGTCTGAGAAATGGGATCAAGTCCTCATACTTGTCGAGGTTTAACCCAATACTTTATAAGGCACTTTCACTCTAATACTTTGTAGAAATACAGAGTACTTGACAAGGTAACCTAATCTGGTGTTTTATTCTGATTTTGGATATATTTCTTACAGAAAAATTAAAGAAAAATGATTCTAGTTTGACTACTTTTTTGTATTAAAATTATAATCAGAAGCAACAGATTAAGGTTTTACCTTGTTAAATCAAAATTTTAAATATTTAATGGCTCTGAATTAATCTCATTCCTATTTTGATTGAATTTACCCTCAAAAAAATAAGAATTATGAAAAATTTTAAGAGATTTTGGGCATTTTTGTGATGTGTAGATAAATTGAATTTTGAGAGATTTTCTACTTTTTTTGAAATATTGAAAACATGAATTTTGAGAAATTTCGAAAAATTTTGCCAGTTTTGGGCTCTTTGGGATCAAACTCTTTGCTTGCAAAAACATAAGAATCTTGAGAAATTTTGGAAAATTTAGAGATTTTGGGCCCTTTGCTTGCAAAAAAACATGAATTTTGAATAATTTTGAAAAATTTTAGCCTAAATTAACTTAAAGTTATGCATAATATACTGATTTAAGGGTGAATTCAACTAAAATAGGGATGTGAATAATTTGGGTCATATTTTTTTTCATAAAAAGTGTGAATACTTTTCAGTACGCGACTCGAGGCTCTCTTCGTGACGTCCTACAAAATGCCCATATTCACCTGGACTGGACTTTCAGGCTCTCACTTATTTCTGATATCGTCAATGTAAGTTGACAGGGTTGACCAAAATCGAAATTTGTAAATTTGTACAAATACTGATATCTAATCGTGGTTAAAAAAAGTACAAATTTTTAGAAAAAGTTTAAAAAAAAAAGAAAAAAAGTCTCCTAATTTAGAGTGAAACATGGTTATATTTTGTTTTTTTTTCTCTTTTATTAGGGAATGAATTTCTTGCACTTGAACTTTGGTCCACATGGTAAATTAACATCGTCCAAGTGTCTGATCGATGCGAGATTTGTGGTCAAAATCTCAGATTTTGGACTGAATACTCTGAGACAGTTTGAGGATAACACTGGCGAGGACAAATCAACCAATGACTACTTTTTCAGTATGTCTAAAAGTGACTTATATTTATTCACTTTTTGTCCATATTTTGGTTGAATTTATCCCTATATTTTTGGCCTGCTGTATAAAATTAACCAAAGATAAAGGGTTAAATTCAAACAAAATATAGATGTGAATAAATCCGAGTGTTTAAAAATACCCATTATTTAACCTTTTTAGCTCCATAATGTAAGTATCCCTCATCCTCATTATGCTAAATTATGCTAATAGTACCTATTCTTATCTTGTACTTACATTTGAAATCCTAGTTTTCATCCATTTAATTACACCGTGAAATCTTGGATTTCAAAATTAAAATTCGAGATACTTTGGTATTTCAATACTATGTAATATTATTATATACATACATATAAGAATAAGAAATACGTACATACTCGAAATTCTAAATTTTCAAATCGAAGTACAAGTCTATATTAGTAGGACAAATTGTCCCCATTCTAGTCTATACTAGTAGTACAGAGAGTATACAGGGTAGTCCATAAAAATAAAATGTAAAATATACTTAAATAAATATTTTAGAATTAGAAAACTAGGTTTCTCCGACTAGTAAAGTGAAAGCACAAAAATTGAACAAAATTTTGAGAAATTTTTTGAAATTTTGGAATCACAAAATTTACTCGAAAATCGAAAAAATTCTTATGAACTATTATAAGTAGATATAAGGTAAATCAAAAGTCTTCAAAAGTATTTTATCATTATCGGTAATATCTATAATACATATTATGAGAGACCCTGTATAGAACATAATGTGGAACTTTAAATTTAATTTCAACATTTGACTGACTCAATTTTGAATGTCCAAAATAGTCAAATTGAATATAGCCCATGCAATTTCAAAAGTAGCCAAAAGTTATCTCGAAAATATTTCGAATTTCGAATTATATATGGCATAAAAAATAGTGTAATTCGATTTGCGATTATTTTCTATCTTATTTTGAATGGGTCTAAAGAGGATTTGGGTTCATTTTCATTTCTTTCTCTGCTCCGAATTCCCCCCATGGGGACCAATTTAACCAACCCAGTCCAAGTTCTACCTGTAATTATACGATTAAATTGGAAATATCGAAATAGTATTTTATTTTCCTATTTTGGTGAAACAATTAAGGACTTATTTCATCCCTATTTTGGTTGAAATTACCCTCTAATTTGACCTCTGTACAAAATTAATCAAAATTTCTTTAAATTTAGTTTAGGTTAGATTAGATTAGGTAAGGATTTTTTTTTAAATTGGATTAATTTCAAATTTGGGTAGTATTATACTAAAAAATACGGATAGTGGGTAAATTCAGCCATAATAAGGGTGAGATTAAATCGGTTGGATAATTAAATTACTTAATTGTACAGAATTATTGTGGACGGCGCCGGAGCATTTGGCGACCTCGAGTTCAATCCACAGCCTCAAGGGGGACGTTTACAGCTTCGCCATACTTCTCTATGAAGTCGCGACCAGAAATACACCTTACTTCAACTTCCCTGGATTCACACCTCAAGGTACACAAGAAAACTTCGATAGAAAGGTTCTAGGTTTTACAAGAAATGTTCGATATAAAGTATTTATTTTGGCAAAGCCAACAGTATTATAGAAAATGGTCATATTGCCCAAAATGACTCGTTAATGGGCCAATTTACTGGCTAAAATGAAAATTCTCCATTATAAATATAGGATTATATTCATTTTTATTCTTTAATTTCAAATTATTTAGTTCAAATACTAACAAAAATCAAATTTATTTACTAAATACGGCTATTTATAGGGTACTCGATATCGTGATTTAATATACCATTGTTTGGGCAATTTTTGTCAGGTGGCTGGATTAAATCAATTTCAGCTGGCTAATTGCCAGCTCTGGATATAAAGTACTAACCAAGGGATAGATTTGAGATAGTTCGGAAAATTTTTTATGAGATTTGGTCAGCTTGTTTTTACCTATAGGTAAAATTTCAGGGTATGAAGTCAAAATAGAAATATGCATTTAAATCAGTTTAGGTAGCTTAAATTTTACTGAAATTCCAAATTATTCATTTTTTATGGTCGATTAAATTTAGATACAAATTAACCAAGGATAAATTCTATTAAAAAATGACTCATTCCTATTTTGGTTGAATTTACCCCTGTATGAAATTAAATTTTAATTTTTTAAAATCATAACTTAACCTGCCTATAACTAAAAAAATTTGGATTCATACAAACTACAAAGGTAAAGTTAGACCAATTATGTATTGGGGTAAATTCAACCAAATTAGGAATGTGATTAAACCACCAAGTTTTTAAATAGTTTTCATTTTTTCCGTAGAAATCATTCCAAAGGTGGCTTCGCACATGATTCCGCCATTCCGTCCAGAGGTGCCAGACAATTGCTCTGTCCAGGCTGACATCCGGTCCCTCATGGTCCACTGCTGGGCAGATAACCCAGAGGATCGTCCAGATTTTCCCACAATCAAGGAAGTCATTCGGAAGCTTATCAAGTAACAAAAATCCAATTTATTTACAAAATACGGCTATATATATACAGAATATCTTATTTTAGTTTATCATAGTTTTGGTTATTTTGGTCAATTATTTGGGCTATGATCATTTTGAAGGTTTTAGTCAGAATGCTGGATGAACTCAATTTCAGATAATTCTGATTAAAGCCAAGTTTTGTTCTGTTTGATCTGCAGGGGGAACGGTGCTGTGAGTTTGGTGGATGATTTGCTTCGTCGGCTTGAACAGCACGCCACTCACCTCGAGGGCCTCGTTGAGGATAAAACCCGCGAACTTGAGCAGGAGAAACGACGCTCTGAGGATCTTCTCTTTCAAGTGCTTCCATTGTAAGACAAACAAAATACTTTAATAACAGGGTCTTCCAATATAAGATGGCGAAAATGTTTAGGCTTTAATATAGTATAGACCAGATCGGATTTTTGAACAAGTGAGATAACATACTATATTAAAGACTAAATATTTTCGGCATTTTTGGAAATTCTGTATATACATTGACTTATTTTTTTATACAGCCAGGTGGCGAAGCAACTGCTGAGGGGCGAGCCTGTGGTTCCCGAGTCCTTCGACGGTGTCACCATCTACTTTTCCGACATTGTCGGATTCACCGGACTCTGCTCAAAATCAACACCAATTCAAGTAATTAATTATAGCTTCGATTTAATTTCATCTCTATTTTGGTTGAGTTTACAGTTTACACCTATATTCTTGGTCTAACTTACTTGATCTTTGTGTGAAAATAATCCAAAATTTTATATTAGATTTAACCTAAACTAATTACTAAACCAAAAAATCAGGGGTCAAGTTGTAACAAAACTATAGGGGGAAATTTAATCAAAATATGGGTGAAATTTAGCTTGAGTGTTAATTAAATGTGGCAATTTGTTCCAAATTTATATTGCGAAATTCCAAAGTTGAGCTTGGAATTTAATTTGAGGATTTAATCACATTTCATCACCTATATCTATATATGAATATACCCTATATAATATAATAGTAATATATGGTATATACTTTACTATATAACTGTATCTGTTTCTGTACTTTGTAGGTTGTGGATTTTCTGAATAATTTATACGGGATTTTCGACGGGATTTTGGACAACTTTGATGCATATAAAGTAAGTCTATCTAATCCACTTGCAAAACTTATTATTATGCAATTCTATTCTACAGTATCAGATTAAAAGTAGGTCAAAGATCACCACATACTTTGTCTCCAACTTTTGAGGAAATATTTGAATATTTGAGATAATTTAAGATTTTGTTAAAACTCGTGCTTTTTTATGTAAAATTTTGGATCATTTCTTATCAAATTCATAGAAGATTATCTCAGCAGGTAAATTAGAATCTCGAACAAAAACTACTCGATCTCATTACCTATATTAAAAGTAAAGTTGAGATCAAAATTTTGGACAAATCGGATAACTACTAACAAAAAAGATCAGTAAAAACAAAAATTTGTCAAAATTTTTGCCAAAATCGCCCAAATAGGCGGCAATTTAGCTAATTTTTGTAGGATACTCTATATTAGTGCAGTGTTTTAGGAAAAATCGACTTATTACATGACCTTTGACCCTTAATATTAATTAGGTTGAGACGATTGGAGATGCATACTTGGTGGTCTCAGGAGCCCCTCAAAGAAACCAGAACCACACGAGTGAGATAGCTTACCTGGCCATTGCGGTTCTCGAGGCGGTCAAAAACTACGAAATCGGTCATCTACCTGAAGAACAACTCAAAATCAGGATTGGCATACACACAGGTTTATTTTGAAAAAATTTCCAATTCAATTTTTTTTGGCTAAAGAGGGAGGTAAAAGCGACTTTCTCCATGTAAAGACTTGCAGAAAATTCGGTTTTTAAAAAGACAGCTAGGAGCTAATTATAAATAATTAAATGTCGAGTTTGGCCTTATTGAAATCACGATCGTTTTTACTATAGGATATAACTATTTTTAAAAAAATAATAAAATTATGTACCTATCTCTTAAAATAGTGCCCATTTACCCATCAAATTTTTCAAAAATAGTTATATGTAGGTATAGCAAAAACGATTCTGATTTCAACAAGGCCAAACTCGACATTGAAATATTTATAGATAGCTCCATTCTATCTTTTTAAAAACCTTTTTTTGCATTATTACATGAAGAAAGTCACCATATCCTTTCCCTTTTTAAGTCTTGAAAATTTCAAAAATTACAAAATATCAGTAAAATGTCAAATTATAGTAATTTCTTATGATGCTATAATAGGTCCAGTTTGTGCCGGAGTTGTTGGTCATCGAATGTAAGCCATTTAATACGAACAAATTATTTAGATACTTGAATTCCAGATATTTATTGAATATTTTGGTCACTCTTAGGCCTCACTATTGTCTTTTTGGAGATACTGTGAACATAGCCAGTAGACTGGAATCGACTGGACAACGTAAGATCCTTATAACTGGAGAAATAAGAGTGCTTTATAGAGAGATTTTGTTGTAAATTATGTCATTTTTATGATTTTTATTCTAAAAAAATCGATTGGTTTTTCAGCTCTCAAGATTCACATCAGTTCGACCTCAGCGGTTGCTCTCGAGGAGGCCGGTGGGTTTCTCATCACACCCAGGGGGGAGGTAAGACTCACTCGTTTATTCATTAGATATGGGATATGGGTCTGATTTAATCTCATCCATATTTTTAAGTAAATCTTATCTTAATCTTAGTAAATCTTAAATCTTATAATGAAATGAAGTAACCCGCATTTTTCCTAACCTAACCTAAATTAAACAAAAAAAAATTGGGAGAAAATATAACTTTTCAAGAAGGTTTAGCTTTGAAAAAGCAAATTTAGTTCTCAATTATGGTCTGTATGGTTTTCTAGATCCAGTTGAAAGGAAAGGGTGCGACGAGTACTTTTTGGCTCGAGGGTTGTACAGACGAGTCTGGCTGGCGTCGAAATTCATGTCGACAAAAATCCTCAGACTCGCGCGCCTCGAGTGCCATAGCGGTCGTCTCTGGAAGTTCGCCTAACAATTTCTTCGCCTCACCGTCCAACAATTTCCCAAATCTCTCCGTCTCACTTCCCCAGGAACTCAACTGATCCAACATAACCATCAGTTGGAGCTTCTCTTAAAAATTTTAATTTTTAAACCAAGCAAAGGTCAGAAATTTCAAAATTGTCAAATTATTTTCATTACCTACAATATTTGATACTTTGTTTTGTAGGTATAAAAAAGATTCAGGCTTTACTTTACCTAGTAATTTTTTCAAGATATGCAAATCGTAATTTTCATAAAAATCCAGAAAAAAAAATCATTTTTTGAGATAGATCTGATTTCATATTATGTTTTCAATAATTACTAAAAGAGTAGTAGTTATATTAAATCCTAGTTTTAAGCCTAAAATACATACTCTGAATTTATAAATTTTATCCAAAAAATACTCTTGAATTTTGGGTTTTCGATCTTAAACCAAATTTTTTAGTCATTAATTTTTTATTTATTTATACATTTACAGATATATACTCATTTTGTGATATCTAGATTTTGTTTCAAGTATCAGTATATACCTATTACTATTTTATAATAATATTTCTTATCGGTTATACATATTCAATTTTTAAAGTAAATTTATCATATCTGAAATTTGAAGAGCTAATTATGAAAAAAATTAGACAAATTGAGCTTATAAAATACTCTTACAAAAATCACAAATCCATTTTGTAAATTTTTTTAAATGACTATTTGTTTACTTTTTTGTATGAGAAATATCATTGGAACTTGATTAAAAAATTAGGAACTCTATTTACAATTAATACTTATATAAATTATAATGTTTATTATACGAGTATCTATACCTATACTATACTATATCTATATTTATTTATATATATTAAATGAGATTTTAAATAATATCAAACATGAAATTATTATCAGAGTTGGCAATTAGCCGGTTGAAATTCATTTCATCTAGCCACCTGGCAAAATGGTCAAAATGGTCATAACTATTTTGATATACTAAAATAAGATATCCAGTATAAATAGCCGTATTTAGTAAATAATTTTGATTTTTGTGAAGCATTTGAAATAAATAATTTGAAATTAAACAATAAAAATGAATATAAACCTATTTATATTTGGAAATTTCAATTTGAACAGTAAATCGGCGATTTTTAGTCAGCCATTTTGACTATTTTGGCCACCCTTATTTTAGTCGGCTGTGCCAACCTTGACTATAATATAAGGTAGGAAAGTTAGCTATTTTTAATTATAAGTTGATTTTAAATTTATAAATAATACTATTCTTAATTCTAAACTTATTTATAAGGTATTAAATCAGCGAATAAATGCACTTTTCAATTTTAATAATACAAAATATTCAATCGAGTCTACAAATTTTGATTGGATTGGGTTTATAAAAATTTAGAATTTTGGAAATATTGAATTTTACGAGTATTGTCACTCATTTATGTATTAGATTTGCGAATTGTAATTATTATCAGAGCGAGGGATGTATGTCAGTTCGTGAAATTTCAGTTCAAATATGACCTTTAAGTTGCAAAGTTAACTTTCAAAAACCGTTTTCAGAATTAATTTAAGTTGATTACTTTAGGAAAAAAATAAATTATACTTATCATATACATATGTGGGAAAGTTAACTATTTTTTAAAATGATTATAAGTTGATTTTAAAGCTAGTTTTATAAATAATTTCTAAACTAATCTAAAACTACATATAGTTTAATTAGCATTAATTTAGCATTTTTGTTAACGAAATTTACCCTTCGTTAAAAGTGTGCTTGAAATTGAATCCATCATAAGCTTCGAATACCACTTTACTCTTTTCATAATAATTTCCACTAATCTTACAAGGTAACCCCACGGGATGAAGGTCCTAGATCAAAAATCCGTATATATGGTGAGTTGACCTACCATTATGGA
>JAQIXA010003181.1:0-14809 GCA_034699045.1 Nanhermannia cf. coronata Gr-Ori-00579
ACGGCCAGCAGCCGGCCTATTGTTATAATAAAATATGGTAATTTCATTTTTTTCAAGATTTCGAGGATAGTAAGGTAAAAGATGTTATTATATATATTATATGAGTACTACTTTACATTTTTTTGTGCATTGTTGCATAAAATAAAAGCATAATAATTTGCAATTGCATCTAACAATCTACCTATTTTACATAAACTGTTATAAAATGAATATAAAAGTGCCGATATAAATTATAAATGCATTTTTTTACGACAAATTTTGCACTATAGCCAAATATGCAAATTTCGAAAGCTTTTTTTTATTTTTATACCTACTGATCTATAAAGACTTTCCTACCTACCTACTATAGTGTATATTAAATTAATGATTGATTTTTTTACTTAAAAAATTGCACGAAATCGACGCAGATCTGGAACTAATTAAGAATAAAATTTAAAAAATTTCTATTTATAATGAAAAGTATTAAATAAATTGAGCAAAATTCAATTAATATTTAAATCATAATTATAATAGATACATATCTACTTCTACTATACATAAAAAATTTCACTTTTTAATAGAATGAATTATAAATTTCGAACAAAAAGATTTGATTTTAAATTTTAATAAGAGTACAAATTATGCCTCAAGTTATGTAATATAAATATCATTTTGAACCAGAAGTTTTTTTTTCAAAAGTTGTCAAAATGTCAACTAAATGTGAAAAGATTCTTATTAGAGTCATAGAGTGATTGACATAATTTAATGAGTTTAACTTTTAAATTACTTTTTTGTATCTTTTGTAGGTTGGTTATGTGGCATTTTTACAATATAATATATATATACATAGAGTAGATATAGCTATGGAATGCCTTATACCTATCTTTCTAGTCGAAAATATTTGCAAAAATTGATCAATTTTTTAACTCACTTTCAGTAAACTCCATGACTTTAAATTTAAAAAACGATCCTAAAAACCATTCCATTCTTGGCACTTTTAGCAACTTGGCATTCTTGGCAGTACAAATTAACCAAGTGCTTTAATTTCAATTGAAATACAGATATTCTGTAATTCAAAATTTCAATTTTTATAAAGTTAGTTTTGATGTCATTATTAAACTAGGTCTAGGTATTTAAAATATTTTTCCCAAGATTTTGAGATTGGGCAATTTTAAGCTAAAGTAATAGATCACAAATTCGACTGAACTTTATAATTAAGATCTGAATAACCAGATTTTGATCCTATTTATTTGCAAAATAGAGATTTTTTTCAAAAAAATTGTTTCTTCTCGTCAAGACCAGATTACAAATTCTTCAAATCCATCAAAAATATTTTTTTCTTAAAATTTACTTAAAACACCTCTATATATTCCTCAATATATCCAAAATTATATTCTTAACCCTCCTATAAATACATAATTATGAGGTTTACCGTACTCTATTTGATATTTAAATGAATATTATGAGAAGCGTTTAAAATTCTTTTTCATAACAATAAGTTCTTTAATTCTAATCTCTCAATTCCGTTTCCTCTTATCTAGTTAGTCATAAAATAAACTTTTAGAACTTTATACTACTTACCTTATTTAGTAGGATATATATTATCAAATGATTCATTTCCTTTCTCAAATTTAAAGTATCAACCCAAATATTAAATAGAGTTAAGAAATACTACCGAGCATAATAAACTGAATCTCATATCATAGGTCAAATAATAAAAAAAAAAGTTTTTTTGTCGTCTCCTACCCAGATTGAAAGGGAAAGGGAAATGTGAAAAAATTTAAAAAAAAAATCAATTTCAAAGAAGCAGCTTGTATCGTACTTGTACATAAATTGCAGTTGTAAATTGCATCTATTTTTTAAATTTTTTGCATAGCTTGCGTGCAATATCTGTAATATCTGTAGGTAGTATCTACTCAAAATTTAGATACCCTACTACTATTGTAGTACAATTAGAGTAAATACAAGAGATACTTTACTTAATGAGAAATCTTATTTTATAGGGTAGGTAAGTATCTAACGAGGAAATTAGCTCTACAGATAGACTACATGGCATCTGAGATATCTGAACAACTTTTTTTTTCAGAAAATCTCTTTGCGGTTTACTACTGTCAAAGTTTATATACGCATTTTTTCCTCATAATAATAATTGCCTTGCTTTCAAAGTTATACTTATTTTATTACTACTAGAGTTGTAATATGGTAATAAAGTGTTATGATTATGATGATCGTTGATCATCTTTCTCAAGTTTTCATTTTTATACTTAATAGTAGGTGGGTAAACTACTAATATACTCGTACATAATATTTAAGAATTGAAACAATTTTTTTATAAAATAAACATTAAACAGAACAGAATTGATAGTTTTTGAGTTATATTTATGAGTAAAATCTTCAATCTTGATTAGGAAATTAGGAAATTACATAATCATAAATTAAAGACATAAGTAACTAACTGTTTAAAAAAAATTGAAAATCTCGAAAATCCATTTTATAAAATCAATTCTACTAGACTATTTTTTGACTCAGGTCAAATTTGACTCAAAATTCAATTCATTTACTTTGGTATGTGATAAATCATTCTAAAAACAATAGTTATACAAGTGCATTACCATAAACCTATGCCATTTTTTTATATCTAGCTATAAGACCCTTGTAAGTGCTGTGCATTACTAGAAATCGTATTTTTTTTATAAATTGGTTATACTAGTAGAGATCTCAAATCTTAAATCTAAAATCTATCAGTACTAGGATATACTTGTACATATTGAGTTCAACTTTACAGATCTGCCTTAATTAGAGAATTACCTACATAATACAAAGTATCCGGATATATACTCGTACCTACTGATACTGTAGTAGTATAAAGAATAGAGTCTAGACTAGATAGAAATCATCTACTTAAAAATGAACATTTGTTACGAATCTACAACTTGAAAAGCTCATAACTTTTATTCATATTCATACAAAATCTATTCTTAAATTTTAAAAAGGCAAAAAAAAATCAGCTCATGCTGTTTAAAAATCAAATTACAAAATCTAAAAAAAAATCCTCAGCATCATGTCTTAACCACAAACACGCAAATACAACTATACCTTATGCATACGGAATATAAGACTGTATTTAATGATGCAGGTATTAATTTGCAGTTATATATTTTGCATAGAATTAACTTATTATGTATAAAATATCAAATTTTCTGTTTTTTTATGAATAGCAAAGCAATGTAGAACATTAACCGCAATATGTATAGTATACAGTTTAAACTATGAATATCTTTAAAAATATACGAGTAGGTATATGTTTATAAGGGAAAGTGACAATTCAAAATCTTGAAAAAAAAATTTAAATCTCCTCCTATTCTACATACTGATATTCATCATGTCGAATTGCAAATTTTAAATTTCAATCTGATCTGGATGTATTTTTCTATCATACTATAATAATACTACTTATTTTTACATATATGGCAATGACACATATACAAAAGGAGCCAAAATAATTATTAAACTGCATTTTGACAAATAAATAAGTAGAGGATTTTATACTTTTATTTTCGAAAGGGGGGTAACGAACCGTGAATTTTGAAAATTCTCTAAAAAAAATCTCGATGATACTGTTTACAAATTATAAATACAAACATAATATGCTACCAAGCCTATGCCTTATTGTAGGTTATGCAAATTTTAAATCATTAGAATAATCAAGCTTGAGATTTTTGCCTAAAACTGGTAAAGTTCTAATTTAAAAATATATCTTGGCTTTTATTACATGTACCTACTACCTACCTATTCTATGTTTAATTTTTAATTTTGATATTTTCAAAAGCTAGAAGCCGTTTTCATTTTTAGAATAGTAAAATATATAAAATAAGTTCTTGTCAAAGATAAATAAAATCTGTCGGGAAATTTTGATTTTTTGGTGTAATTTTTAAGCTTTCAAAGAATAGAAATTAAAGATTTTAAGCACTTTTTTTGACTCAAGTTCAAGAAAGGTTATTGTCATTTATTAAATTTAAGGGCTAAGCTATACGAGTATGATTTTGAGCAAAAAATAGTGCTTAAAATTTATCAAATATATGGTTAATTCTGTAATCTCAGTACGGTTAAGAGTTAAGAGATTTCACATAAAGTTTGATAATGACAATTTGGTACTTTTTTGCGGTTTTTTTTACTCATTTTTTGGGTATTTAGGCTTACGATTGGTCACTTTTTCGATACCATAGGGTATACTTTTTTGTAAGAAAAGTAAATAGTGTAAAAAATAAGGAAAGTCAAGATCAAAAGTTTAATTTGAACAGATTTCTACTAAATGTCCTATCATCAAAACAATTTGATACATATAAAAGTATCTACAATTTACTGTACGAGTACCTGTACAATTACACATACTTACCCATGTGCTCAAAGTTTTAGGTTTCCCTCATTTGCGTTATTTTATTCGAAAATTTGTACAAAATTACATATAATAACATAGCAAGTGCACACTGTAATGCACTTAACCCAGACCACAAAACTTGTAAGGTAAGTAATTGACTTATTATTGGTCTAAATTAACCTAGAATTTAGACAAAAAGACAACAACAAAAATTTTTAGAGCATTTTTTTCTACATTATTGTGAAATTGAATTTTACCTCTCAATGGTTTAATTACGAAAATAGTATAGGTAGGGTGCCTACAATAGTAAGTATGTAAGTACAAGTTTAATTTAGAAATAAAAATCCATTTGTCTTATAATTTGGATTCTAATTCTAATAGCTCTTAACTATGAGGATATATCTGTAGTCTGTAATATAGAAGACAATTGAGCAATTTATTTATTTAATTTTTGTTCTAATTTAGTATACTTTGTTCTATTTTGGCTTGTATAATGATAGCAATTTATTAGGAAACGGATATACCTAAACTGTTAAGGTACTTTAAATTGTCTGCATTTTTAGATAAATAGGATCATAGGTAAAGTAGTATGCAAAAAAAACGCATGATTTTAAAATGAGATTGCACCTGTAACTTTTTTCAAAATAAATTGGGTTGATTTACATTTCGAGATATTAAAAGTGTAGATAATTGAAACAAAATAATGGCAAGTTTTAAAACACTTGACTAACCATGCCCTAGTGATATTATTATTTTACATTCTTCAAAGGTAGTATTTAATTGATAATAATTACTTACATGTTTATACCTAAAATTCCAAAATAATAAACATTTAGTCTTGGATTACAGATTTCAGATTCAATCCAATTACCTTACAAATTACAGTCTAATACAGCAAGTTAATTATCATGCTAAATAATCCTAGGCTCGTGTGTAAGACAAAATGATTGCACATTTTTGCAAAAGTTTTTTAAAATTATAATGTTGTACATACAGTAGGTATACTATACACCTATAATATATACTCTATATTTTAATTTATTGAAATTTTGATGTCACTTTAGGCTCATTTGACAATTTTTTGTTCTAAATAATCAAAATCAAAGCTATTTTCTTTCATGGCTTGAAGTTGGACTCTTTGAAATACTTCATATTGGTCTAAATCAGTAGTATAGTATAAGAAGTAGGTTCAATGATTTCCAGTAAGGGTTATTAGGGCTAAATAATAATTTAAAAATGATTTGAAAGTAAAAAAGGGCATTTTTAAATATTAGTTTAGGCCACAAAACACAATTATAGTACGAGTAGGTACCTACCTTGAATTTTTTTGAAATTTTTCTTTAAATGTATTTTTCTGCTATATTAAGGAAGATGTTTAGATACATTATTATAAAAATTAACCGTTTAGGATATTATAATTTCCTACGGAGTATAAACTTTTAAAATTCTGAAAATATGCTATTGTTTGTTCTGAAGCTAAGATTCAGAACAGTGTATAAGCATAAGCTCGTAGACTCGTACAGGTATATAAGTATATGTTGCTGCTATTTATTTACAAAAATGAATCAACAGATAATTGTTCAAACAATATTTGTAAAAAGTATATTATTATGAGTTTTTGTATGATTTTCTGATTTACCTACCTAAAATATTCAAATATCTAATATACTAATATATATTTTGAAAAAATTTATCTAATTATATTTCACAAATTGCAAAAAACTAACTTTTACATCCTTTTTTATAGATATTATAACCTTCATAACAAAATATAATGTTTATTTTATACTTACTCATACAAGTAGAGGTACTTGAAAGCTTTGTGCTTGATCAAATAATGAATTAGATCACAGATTTTTACAAATCTATTCAAAATATTAGTTTTTAATGGTAATGGCTAGGTACATTAATATCTCTAGTCTTAATTATATAAAAATGCCGACTTTAAAATTTCAATTAATTTCACTTATTTTACTTCTCAAATTGAATCTGATGTTCGGAAATGAATTCGACTATTCAGCTTCAACGGTTGATTTACAACGTTTAGTGAAGGAGGAGCAAAATATTTTGCATCTTTTGATCGAGTATAAACAAAAGGCTGAGAAGAAACTCAACTTAATTAAAGAGTATGTAATAATTTTTTGAGATTTCAACTATTAGTGTCAGCCTATAGAGTAGTAATTTATTGAAATTACTACCTTTAAACTATGGACTAAAGGACTTTATGGCCATTATTCCTTATTTACAAATCTATAATTCAAATATTCGTATGTATTGTATCTTAATTAAATCAAATTTTGGTTAAAAATTTAGAGAAAATGCAAATAATTTCAGTTAAATGACTGAAATATTCATGGATTTTACTCCTAGATAATATTTACAAAAGTATAATATTTACTCCTAGATACCTAGTAGACCTAGGTATCTAGTTCATAAAATTCCAATAAATATCTATTGAAAATGATAAATCCTAATAGATATTCAAAATATAATTCCTTGTATTGTCTCAAAAACTAGGTAATATTTTTTTGAAGTAGGTACTTTTGAATGGCTAATAAATATTTTATTGTCAAGCTTCCTGCAAGATTACAATTCAAATATGGGAGATGCTGACTTGAAAAAAATGAAAAGTATTGCTCAAATCGCACAACTAATTAATGACCAAAATCAAAAGCAAAAGGATCAGAATAATATTGCTATTGCATCCGGATCCATCGATCAAACTAATCAAGCTGACATTAATCCCTCAGAATATAATAATTTAATTGAAAACTACGATAGTCAATTAGAACAGGTAGCAAACGAAGTGGTCAAACATCCTTTAAAAGCTTATAAATTAATTTCAAGATTTTATTTCAAAATGACTGAAATTGAAAAAACATTCCAAGATGATAAGGGCGATAGTGAAGGTTCACAAAAGTTCAAATAATCCTTAAAATAATAATACATAATAGATTTGGTATGTAAATTTTAATAGATTTTTTGAAAAAATTGGACCAAATCAAAAGTACAATACAATTTCCTCAGTCTAAGGACTTGGCAGGGTTAATAACAGCTGTTATGAGGCTTCAATTAACTTACAATTTAGATGTAAATGAGGTAAGACAATCTTTATATAATATTTAATATGATCTCTATCTTGCTTAACCATCAGACTACCTAGTTGCATTATTACAATTTATTATTTTTATTTATATTGGCTCTAATAACTTCTAATTGGCAAAGCCACACTGGTAGTTGTGAGTAATTATTTAGTAATTAAGCAATTAATTAGATCGAAAATTGCAATTTTTATATTGAAATTATCCACCAATCTTACAATTTCAAAATCTTAAAATGTAATTATTACTTACATGGTAGAATGATTGCTTTTTTTTTCAAAAAAACTTTCAATTTTGATTAAAACTTGATTTTGATTTTGTTTTGATTGATAACGATTTATTTATGTTTTATTTTTTTAGCTAGCTAAAGGAAATTTGCATTCGGAAATTCAAACTGGATCCGGTCTAACAGCCTTTGATTGTTTCAATATTGGTAAAATATTCAGTAAAAAATCAAAATATTTCCTAATTTGTGTATATTTCTTGAATTTTAGGACTTCATTCATATCAAAAGAAACTTTATGTTACAGCAATCGAATTTTTCATAGTTTCCCTCAAACTTTGTAGGAAAAATACTCAAGTTTTGGGAGAATATATACCTGAAATAGAGGCAAAATTGAGAGAAGCCATTGAAAAGGTATTTAATTAAGTAAAGTATCAAATATTTTATAAAATGTGTAAAATCAAATTATTTTAAAGCATGATGAAAGCCTAGATACGTCAAAAGTTGAGAAAAATGCAGAACACGATTATAATGACATTTTATTTGTACATTATGTTGGGAAAATCGGATCACTTGAAGAGCTTGAATCGAGACAAAAATATGATTTCCCTCATACTCTGAACAATTTGTCAGATATTTCTGGAACAGCTGGGTCATTCGTCAAATTATGTCGAGGACAGGATCTTCGAGATGCAAAGGAAATTTCCAGACTAAAATGCTACAATTACTTTAATAATGGATATTATTCAATCAGTCCGATTAAGATGGAAATTCACTCTTTAAACCCGCCTGTTGTCCAGTTTTTTAATGTTTTTACTCATAAACAAATTGACCAAATTTTGGAAGAAGCCAAACCTGGTAAAATTAATATAAAAAATAACTAGATCTGAACATGTTTTAAACGAAAAATATCAATAAGGAATTTCAGAAATTTTGACCAATATCAATAAATGCTTACCTATGCTATGTTTGAATAGTATTTTGTACTCGTAATAATTTGAAGGTACTTAATTCAGTTCCGAAAAACAGATTCAAGGCTTAATTTGCCAAAGAATTTTAGTAGAATTGTTCTCAAAACTTATGTTTTCGGAGCTGAAATTAATTCACACGTACGGAATATCTTATACTAATGCACCTAATCTTAAGTATGTCAAAAGGTTTAATTTATTTCTGTAAGGAATAAAAAGAGCCAAAATTCAAACACTTGATGGGGATACAGCAGGTGAAGAATCATCTTTAAGAACTTCATCATCAACATGGATCAATGATATCCAGGTAGAAGAGGTCAAAAAGAAATATATTTGGGTTGGGAAAAATATTGAAGCCATTATAAATTTGATTACAACTGAGGAAAATTCTGCCGAAGATTTGCAAATTGCTAATTACCCACCTGGTACTCTCTAATATTTAGGGTAGATTAGGAATAGTTTGAAGACATTTTTGAAATTTGGACCGTATGATCTTAATCTTGGCTGCACCAGGTGTATTTTCACCCGAAATTTGAGAATATTTTGAGAAGTTTTTTTTTTCAAGAAAAAATTTCAAGTCAAAATACTCGTAACACCTGGTTCAGCAGAAAACTAACGGCCCAAATTTCAAAAATATTTCTAAACTAAGAGTATCCCAAAACTACTTTTAATAATTTTATTAATTTATTAATTTTTACCTTAGGTGGATTTTACACTTCACATTTTGATTGTATCCATGAGCCTTTGGTATTCCTATCTGTTATAGTATTCAGTAGGTATATTATGTTAAAAACCAAAATAAATATTTTAAATTTTTTGAAGCTTATGAATACATTGAGTCAAAAAGAAATTGAAAAGGGCGATCGGATTTCAACTTTTATGATTTATGTAATATTTTAATTTCAAATAATGCCAATAATTTTAATATTTTTGAATTGTGTAAGGCATCTGATGTAGAACTTGGAGGTGATACAGTCTTTCCCCTACTTGGAGTCAAAGTGAAACCTGTTAAAGCATCAGCTCTATTCTGGTATAATTTATACAAGGATTTGACAATTAATCGACAAACTTTGCATGCAGGATGTCCAGTTTTATACGGTGAAAAATTTGGTAAAAAAAATGATTCCACTTGAAATACCTCTGAAATACTTGATCTGGGTCGAAAATATCATATGTTTACATTTACTAGTATGTAATGCATACAAATATAAGGTCCAAATCAGAATTTTCAGAGTTGATACGAATAAAGTAATAGGGTTTATACAAAAATAAAATCACTTTTTTCCTAGTCATGAATAAATGGATTAGAGCTAATGACCAAATGTTCAAACGACCTTGCCCTTTGGAAAATTCCGATGAAAGTTTAGAATACGATTTTGAATCAATAGGATTTAAAATAAAAATATCATAATTAACACGAATAAAAACTATTATCTTTATCTATTTTTTAAAAGATTTTATTAAAAATTTTGTTACAATTTCTTTTAGTTTCAATTCTAAAACCTAAAGTAAGAGTATCAATATACAGATACTTTGTAAAATAAGTTCAATCTTACAAAAAACATTAGATTTTAAAAAAATTATTTTGAAGTTTATGAGGATTTGATTGATTTACTATTTAGTTTGCACTTTTATTAATCTAGCCCCTATTTAATATTTAAGTATACAAGAAAGTATAGGATAGTTACAGTTTTGCGGTAAAAATCCCAGAAATTATTCAGCAAAAAAATGTATCCTTTAAGGTTCAGCTTAGGAGTTAATGACCCTAAAAAAGATACTTATTTTACAAATATTTTTGAAGATTTTGGGAAAATATACCTTATCGTATGATTGAAAAATCCATCGAGCTCCAGTCAGTGCTGAATTGCAAGCACCTTCAATACATGTAAATCCATACGGGCACCGAATCAAATGTGAACAAATTCGAAAATCAAACCAAGGATTACCATTTGCAAAAGATAACACTTGGAGCACAATTAGAGTAATTAAAATACAACTGGAGAAATGCATAACTATATTTTACTAGTAAAAAATGTGGAGCAATTAAAATACTATTACGTACTTATGCACTTATAAGTAAGTGTTTTAAGGTAGAATGTCACGGAAAGACTGATTTTATTGTATGAACTGGTACTTAATAGAATTGAGAGTAAGATTTTTAAAAGTGGCAAAATGATACAAATTCGTATAATAATGCAAAAAATTCAAATTCAAGTTAATTAAAACTAGGTTTTCATCATGAAAGCTCACATTTTATTCAAAAATCTCGGAAAAATTAAGAATAATGCTAATCTTAAAAGTTCGTTTGATAATGAACAGATTTTTCTACCAACAACATGTGCCAGCTAAAAAGGCAATAAGTCAAGTATTAGATTTAGATTAGTCAGGTTTTTTATAGGTATTACCATATTGGTGGTAAAAATTAGCATAAAACTTGCTTTTATTATTGTTTTTGTAAAAAAAAACAAGTATCTGTACTACCTATAAGAACGAGTTCAATGTAATAAAAGTATGTACGTACATAAGTAAGTAGATATTACTGTTTTAGATTCAAACAAGTTTATTGGGTAACTTTCTTACGAAAAAGTAAATAATTAGGCGAGTATACCTAAGCTATAAGCTATACAGAATTAGCTAAAGTGTAAATTATTAAGAGGGTTGACATTCGAGTATTGACATTGATTATTTAATTGGCCTAATACCTATTGGCCTAGTCCTAGTCCTAGTCCTAGTCTGATCTATAGACTAGTTATGTAGTATGATTCTACTACTAGTATAATCTGTATCTGTAGATAGTAATCTTTCTCTGACTCGACGCTTTTTGAGTTCTTCAGGATCTTCCTGATATTCCGGTGTGGACGTACCGGATTCTTCTAATTTGTCCAATATCTAAAAAAAAATTAAAAATTTTATACCATACTTGTATCATTTAATTCAGCTCTGAATGACCGAATTTATGACTCAAATGTATATCTAATTTCTTGAAAAATTTGTTTTTTTTTCGGAAATTTCAAATTTTTTTATACCTAGTAATGTAGTATTACTAATTTGATTCGTCTTTTAAAATAAGAATTTTAAATTAAAAGTAAATGATGCATTGTAAAATTGATCCCTAAATGCGGTTTTTCAGATTATTTTTTGCTTACATATTCGGATTTTGATGATGGTATGAGATCATGTCCTACGATTTTCGCCTTTAAGGTCAGATAGAAGAGATTCATTGCAAGCATTCCAGTTATAAAAAGGCTGTAGTAGATGAAAAATGATGGTATTAAGAGCGCTGGAGTCTCAGTGTAGAATAGCAAGCTTTTTCTCAAGTAAAAGAGTAGGCAAAATAAATCCTCAAGACCAATCCAAAAGTGAAAGAGTTTGATCCTGTCGTCAAATATGATACTGGAGAAACAAAATACCTAGGTATTAATTACATGGTGTTTTTATTTACTTCAATTCTCAAAGATCTCAATTTTACAAATAAAAGATCGCAAGTAGAACCAAAAATCTGGCTTTATAGTGCTGAATTAAATGAGTAAATTATTTGTATTATGTCATTCTTATCTCAATTTTCAATTTTAGATTTCATAATGCTATCAAATGAGCGACAACTAAGATTTCAAATTGAAAATTGAGATAAGAATGCCACTAACATGCAGTAGGGTTCACATTTGTCACTGTGACTAATCTAGTTGGTTTAACCATTAGTACAATTTTCTGAAATATCCGATTTTGATAAAAAATTTGGCAAAAATTGAGTCAAAACTTTTTTAAAAACTAGTAAAAAAGACTTGTATTGGTACCTAACAATAAGTAATGTAATAACTTGTAACGAGATTTGAGCTCTAGTAAATGAATTGAAAATTGAGACCAAAATTTAATTTTTTATATGAATTAAAGTATTCTGTAGATACCTAATTACCTTGGTCTTAAAAATACAATGGTTCTTGGGACTCCTCTGAGAAGATCATATAAAATAATTAAAAGATGTTTTGTGCGTGTTTCATGTTCTCGCCCACCTAATAAAATCATTATTTTTTTCAAAATTTTGCCAAAACTTTTTAGTAATGTAATGAACCTTTTTCCAACTGTTTAGCTCGACCCTATAAAAATACATTTTTTTCAAAAATATCTTTAAAAATTAATAAAGTTATAATACCCTGTTAAACATAATTATAGTGACTATAAGCCAATGTTCAGCTATAAAATTCATGATTTAGTTAGAAAAGTTTTTATGCTGGTTAATAAAGTGTAAAATTCTACTTATAATCCCGAGAGTAAGACCAAGCTGGCTAGAAAGACCCATCGTAATAGCAAATAGCCTGGCATTTATTGTCATAAATCTCCAAATAAACTATTTAATTTTTTTTAAAGTAGAAAAAATTAGACTTCAAAACTCTTATAATTAACTTACTTGACAAAAAACTCCCATAAGTTTGACAATCCTTTTTTGAAATCTTCTGAGCTCATGATGACACTCATTGTAGGATACAATATTTATACTTAAATAGGCAGTGCTGGACAGAATAATCCCGATAGTATAGTAAACTACATTTAAAATAATTTTTCCAATAAAAATACCTGAATTAGTTGAGCCTATTTACCTTACCTTCAAAAGATAGTGTATAAGTTGATCTGAACAATAATTGATTATTTCCCACAACGATAAGAATGAGATTAATCAGAGCTGCAAAAAAAAATTTGCATAAAATTGGCTTGGACTTTAATATCAGTCATCAGTACAAGTTAATTATTAATTATATAGAAATATAATTTGCTTAATTACCCAAAGGCCAAGATCTCAATAAAGCTTCAATCAAATAGACTATCGAGGTAGTTCTTCGCCTTTCAAGCTAGTTAAAATTAAACAAAAAATTAGAATAACCAAAATCTCAAATCTAAATCTACAAAAAAAAAACTAAAAGACCGTGTTTCTTAATTATTGAACTAGAAATTTAAGGCTTATTGAATCCTTATAAAATCAAAGCATCTAAATGAAATAAATATCAACTTAAGGTTTAAATTGTAAATTAGAGATAGTTTGGAAAGTTTTTGATATATTTCGATGGACCAGTTGATATTTTGACCCTAAATCTAAAGGATATCTTGTATATTTCTAAACAAATGTAAAAATTCCAGGTCAAAATATTAGTTTTTTTGCGAAAACAGATGCCAAAATTTATAAAATTATCCAAATTATCCCTACTACTTATACCTAGAAAGAATATTTTAAAAAATTTACAAATATCAAACTCCATTTAGTTCTCTCTTCAAAGCTCCTTTTTTCGAGAGAATAAATTCCAACCACAATTGTCTCAATTGATCTAAAAAATTTCCAATTATACATACTACATTACATATACACAAGTTAATAATTATTTCTAAAAAATACCGAAAAGCATTCCCCATCAGTAAAACATGAAAAATTATGCGAGCTGATTTTAGAATTGGATAGTGGGTAGCCATATCTGGATCTGAAACTTTGTCTATTGTACCTAGTCCATTTTTCCAATATCTTTTAAAAAAACTTGAAAATGTATTATTTCAATGAAATTATAAAAACTCTTACATTAAAAGGCTAGTTATATTCGAGACTAGGATTGCAAAAGCGAGGAAATTTATGGCAAAATATGCTCCAAAAGTGTAGGTTTCCGACTGGAGTCTTATTTCATAAATTAATCTCCAATGAATTATATCTTTCATAATGTCCGAGATGTAAAAACAGAGATTTATCAAGGTGTATGAAACAGCCTAGAAATATAATCGGTACATATTAGTAATTGTACCTAATTATCAATATTTAAAAAAAATAAGTGAAATTTTACCCATAAACTCATCCCCCTTTGTTTTGGTAATTCTTTAGTATGGGTGTGACTTGGGGTTTGAATAGAAGCCTATAAAAACAGAAAAAAATGCTAGATGTAATGAAATATGACATCTCTTTCCTTTGGTAATTGGTATTATGGTAATGATCTGTATTAATTAAATTATTAATAATTAAATTAGACAAATACCTTGAAATTTTTTAAAATTTTTGAACGAGCTCGAGCAGTGTAAGTTTTTGATATACGCATTTTTGGGGGGTTTTCGAAATGTGCAATTTCTTTTTCTAAATTGACAATTGCTTTAGACCTTATTGTAGGATCATATTCAATCTCAATTTCTTCAG
>JAQIXA010003182.1:0-14809 GCA_034699045.1 Nanhermannia cf. coronata Gr-Ori-00579
AATCGAGTCTTTGACTAAATTTTGCGTCGATATAGCACTACAAAAGCTGTAAACAAGGTATTGGCATTGGCATTTCCTACGCACAAATCTTGGACCTCTTTTAAAAACTTATATGGATTTCAAAAAAGTATTAAGCCCATCCCCCTACTGGTATTCTGATTTTATCAAAAAAAAATCTAGATAGATAGGTATTTAGAAAGGATATTTATAAATATTTATTGGTACAGTGAACTGTTTCTTGTCCAGCCATGGTTCTTATATGACGTAGCAGCAAGCATTATGTAGGGTACTTTGGATCTGAATTGGAAAAAAAATCCAGCAGGGACATTCGATTAAGGCATTTCCGTCTACCCCAAGCTTTATGGACCCAAACATCCGAACCCAAACAACTTGGAAAACCACCTGCCCCCATTTCCTCCTCCACTACCAACCAACCCCCTTTTTTTAAATTTGAATTCACCCGCCTTATTTATGAACACTATACCATTGGCATGTAGCCAATACACGGTACTACATTTTAAAAAATGTCTCAAAACAGAAACAGGTAGTATTTTACTCTAAAAAAACATCTAAAACCATCAAAAACCGCGATTTGAAAATCGATTTCTGAAACTTGAGTTTATCTCGAAATCTTGTTGTTGTGATAAGAAATGGCTAGAATTCAAAAAACAATTTTACAATTATTTCTACCTAATGATTCCTATACAATATACATAGGTATTGTCAAAGTCAAACCAATTTTTAAGATTTTTATCAGAATTTTCTTCTAAATTATCAAAAAAAGCGATCAATAATTCGATATTTTTACAAATTTTGACATAGTAAACTTGTAGGATACCAACTGATACTGATAAGGTATACATAATTCAAATTATCTTTATTTACATAAGATACTTTGCGTAAATAGTTACTAGCCCCAGTGTTCTACATATCGAAATCTTGATTAAATGTCCAGATAAAATGTAGAAAAAAAGCAATTTTTTCAATTACATGTGTATTAGGTCGTATCTGGCGGGCTAAATAATAGTACTACAATATCTCGAATTTTTGAGCGTTTTCCGTCAAAAATCCCCGAATTTATTCGTCCCCCAAGTTTCTCGTAAAGTGTCCAATCACATAAATAATTGTGCCCATCTACTCCCCACAAAATCATAAACCAAATAAACTCAATTTCCTACAAAAATTCGACCAAAAATGGCTCTGAAAAAAGGGGGAAATTGACTTTTTTTCTCGATAATTCCAATTTCCATATCTTCATATCACTTAACTGGTCCTTTCTTTATCTTGTTGTAAATCCTTGGCACAAATGGGACAATAACAGTCCCTTGAGATCAAGTCTAGAAAAAAGAATAGGGACAAAATGTGGGGGTAGAACTTGTAGAAGATGCCGATATCGTCCATTACTTGTCCACAGCAGGACACCAGCTAAAATAATCATAAATAAATAAATAAATAAAGTAAAAAACGTAGAAAATCTTGGGATAAAGTCATTTTATAAAGTTTTGAAAATATGGATTTTTGCGACAAGGTCCTCAAAAACAATTAAATGCAAAAAATAGTGAATTTTAAGATAAATACACTACTCTGTAGCTTTAAATGACTTAGGATTAGATACAAAAAAGTGTTTTGGATTTTGTTAGAATTTGATTCTAAAAAGTTCTAAAATGCCAATTTAATTATAAAAGTTGGAAAATTTTACTATAATTATAGCTTTAGTTCTAGCTCTTTCGTCTATGAAGGTCTTATTTTAGAGTCCTTATTTTAGTCGTTATTCTTATTCTTAATACTAGTACCAAGATACATTCTTAGGGCTGTCAAAATTTTCAATTTTAGGATAGGTAAGTATCTAGTACTTGTACTCACTACAGTAGTTAGGTTTTAGATTTGCATTTTTAGACAAAAATTTGAAAAAACCATCCTAGCTGTGCTCTATTGGACATTTCAAATCCAAAATAAAGTAGAAATTTTTCAAAATCTCTAATAGCTATATGGTTCTATTGGACCTTTCAAACCAGATATATTAGAAATTTTGAAATTTTTAGATGCAGAATTTTTGTGACCCTTGTCAAGTCTACTTACTTATTGCAAATGCAATTATTTAGTTAAAGTAATATTTTTGTGAGTTTTTTATGAGGCTAAAAGTGCGTGTGTTTTTCGTAAAATTTCGAGTTTTATTTTGTGTTTGTGTACACATTATATCTCTACTATATAGGTATGTATAGGTATTGTGTGTGTAGGTGAATTGTACAAATGTCTCCCCATTCAGTAATTTGGGCAGTTATAGTTATGAAGGGTATTAAACCGAGGTTTTCCCCTGAAATATAAAATATTAGCCTCTATTTAGATTTAGATAAGTATTATACTTGTTATGTAATCCACTGTTAACTATATGAGCTTTAATACAAGTAGGGTACTACTATTACATAGTAGTACAGCTAGTTTCGGTTTATTATTATTTTTGCTCGGCCTTTATGAGCTTTCGAGGGTTTATTGCGAGTAATTCGTTTACGATCAGACAAAATAACAAAAACTGCTCCAAAATACCCGGATTTCTTATTTTATATACCAAAGTACATGGTTATTTGGTTATTTAGTCAAACTAAAAAGTGTCCAAAATCCTCATTCTTAATACTCTTTTAATATGGTCAACATATTCTAATTTAAATATAAGGATAGGACATGGAAATTCTCAATTTCAAGCCTAAAATGCACTAAATTATCCAAGGTCTGAAATAGGAAATTTTTTGAGGATTTTAAAGGCTATATATTATGCAGAATGGATGCAGCATTTTTTTGTTTTAACTTTTTGATATATTTTGCATTTCCGTCTCTAACCAGGCAAACTTATAGGGGTATTGTTAATTCCTTTAACTTTTATAGCCAAATTCGCAAATGAAGTACTAGCAGTACTAGTAGTAGAAGTAGATGTATTTTGTATTATATTTGAATTATTCAGATGTTATGAAATTCTAGTGTAATTCTGGCATGTCTGCCACTTTGACCATAAATCATCAAAAGGGTTCGGTTTCTTCGATTTCTCACAAAAAGACTAATGGAATTCACAAAAAAACATCCAAAAAACCATCTGCCTTTTTCAATATACCACAATTGGTCAACAATTAAAGGGTTAAAAGCATTTTGATTATTAAAGAGAACACAATTATGAAATCTGTTCAAGAATCTTTAATTTAGAAAAGATCAGATTTTTATCATAAAAAAATCTAGGTAAATAAACGAAAAATTTCTTTAAAATTTGATTTCAAGTTTCAAATTACGGATTGTAATTTGAAATAAAAATTTTTGGCTTTAAAACGCGTCTAGTCTGAATGTGAGCCTGAGCGGCAGAATAGAATTCACAGTATATAATCTTGAATTATATGGAACTAAAGGTAATATAGCAGGGGTAGATTAGGGATAATTAGTAAGGTTTTTTGAGATTAGGACTTAGGACATACTATTTTCAAATGAACCAGTTTTTGCTTACACTTACAATGAAATTTTAATATCTACCTATACTAATCGTAAGAGAAAGCTTACACTGAAATTTATTTAAATTCTAAAATCTAGTCTAGCCTAAACCTAAAACTAAGTAAACTAAAAAAAAATAGGTTAATTTCATACAAAGGTAAAAACCAAAATATGGATGAAATTAAATCTTAATTCCTTTATTAATAAATGCATACATACATGCATACATGCATAAAAATGCATTGTCATTCATTTAAAGAAACTACAGAATTTATAGAGGTGAAATGTAAGGTCCAAAAAAACTGAATGGAATCGAAAAAAATGGAATTTTGCTATTATTATTTATGCTGTTTAATCAAATGTCAAAGCTATTTAAGTTTATAAAAAAGCTGCTTTCCATATAGGAGACACAGTAATGGATAAAATCACAATTAATTATTTTGCTAATCATTTTGCTGACCAATTGTCCTACAATAAGTGTAGGTACACTTATCTTCTAGTGTATTTGTGAGGACAAAATTTGGACACACTTTGGATCTATTTCGAATTTCGGGAGAATTTTTTGGCCGACAAAGTGAAAAAATAAAGTTTGTTCTCGATATCTCCATTTCTTATAACATATCTATATACTGCAAGTTAGTTTGTACCAAGCCCATATATATTTAATAACTGGTTTGTATAAATATAAATATTTTTTTTCGTGGTTTTTAACGGGTAATCTAATAAATATGGTTTTGTTGTCTAGTATAGTATAGTATCGTATTAGAGTAAGGGGGGAGTCCTGGACAGGCTTGGCAGTCCAGAAGAAAGCATAAATCCTTCTCTACATTTTCACTTGACTTCATTTCTCAGAATGAATCTCTCTCCTACTTATAATAATCATACTCATACTACTATATAGGTATATAGGTATAATAA
The DNA here is from genome assembly GCA_034699045.1 of Nanhermannia cf. coronata Gr-Ori-00579. NCBI lineage: Eukaryota > Metazoa > Arthropoda > Arachnida > Sarcoptiformes > Nanhermanniidae > Nanhermannia > Nanhermannia cf. coronata Gr-Ori-00579. The sequence continues at coordinate 4,387 of JAQIXA010003182.1, forward strand.
TATCTTGAAGAAAGCAAAAGTAAAAGTAAGAGAAAAGTTTTACAGAAAAAAAAATCAGAGTCAAAAAAGAGAGAAAAAATGGACTATATTAGTTTCCAGACAGTTCTCTATTTATTTATATCGACTCACAAGAGCTCGCAAGACCCCCATCAAAAATATGAAATATTGCATTCAAATTTTATACAAAAAAATTATGAATTTTCTAAAGTGATTTAATATCTGTACCTTCATAAAATAGTGAGAGGAAAATACTTGAAAAGAATCTTAAGCCTAGGCCTAAGTATTTGCCTAATTACGAGCTGACTAATAACACGGTATTTTCTACAAGTTCAAAAAAAATTTATATTGAATACATAAAAATAATTTTAATTCTAAAATCAATTAAGAATTACTTTGTTGTAATTTTGATCATTTTCAATTTTAGATGGACAGCTCGAAGATGTTTAATTTCAATTCTATCAGTGCAGTGCAGTACCTTCATATATGTATATATGAAGTAAGTACTTTTTAGGTAATTCTATCTACTTTTTAGGTAATTCTATCTACTATACTTAAAATTAGGATTGGTAGATTATTATGAAATTCGAGCTTTTTCGATGGTTGTAATTTTTTTCCAAAAATTCAAAGGTTTCTGCACCCATGTAGTAGTATGTACAATATGTATAAGTCATCTAAATACTGTCTCCTAGGTTCTAGTATAGTCTGTAGTTGTAGAGTCCAAGTGGCCGTGGTTGTCAAACATCCATTCGGATAATACGAGTTGAAACTTTTTTTTTCTCTTACTTTCTTTCCACTTTTTTTTTATTTTTATCCGGTCGATTGTCTCAAATCGTTTGTCTACTGACTATACTATACTAGCCCTAGACATAATACTTGAAGTCACCCCCTCAAAAAAGTCCCATTGATTTATATGATACGCACCGAACCGGGTAAACACATACAGTCAGGGATTACTAAAATATTTTTACTTCTCCAACATCTACTTACTTAAATTTAAATGGACAATCGAAAAAGCAGCAAAAAAAACTTCAAATTTTTCCACAATACCTATAGATATAGATTATAGTAAAATTCCAGGTCATAATACTTATCTTTAGACAATCCACAAATTACCTAGTAGGTTTCTTTTACATGATTTTCGAATGATCAAAATTTCAAAATTTACAAAAAATTTCTAAAAAAATTTGTTTTCTTAGCTTTCCAGTTGAACTTTGAATTTCAAAATCCAACTTTTTTTTGACTTTTTTCCAATCTTTAAACTGTCTTGAGATTTCAGTTTCAATTTCTCAGGAACATATCTGTAGTACTCGTAAAGGTCTTGTGTTTTTTTTGGGCTCAAACTTTGTGATTTGTGAATCTCTGAATCTGAGATCTGGGCCCACATTCTAATCACCTCATTTCAGCACCAAATCCTACCCAACCAACTTTTTAATTTGTTTCACCCACTTTCACAAAATTTCTAACAAAATTTTTCACCTAATACGAGTACTACTCTGGTAAAACAGAGTTTTAAATATGGGTAAAGTGTACCTACAGCTCTATAGTATAGTATGTGTAGATAAGTGATAAGGAAAAGTTTTACATTTTGAATAAATATTAGATGAAGCCTTACAAATAGTGTAGTATAGGAAGTACTTATTACAGCAGATAGTTTTAGTATGAGAAACCTCGATTTTGATTACAAATTTTCCAACCATTTACCCTCAAGTCCTAAAATTTATTTTATAAATTATACCCAGAGTAGGGTAGGTATAACTATATTTATAGTTTAGTGTGTTGAGTTTGAGATTTACAATTTTTGGTTGGAAATCGAACAAGTGGGTTATTTTGATCATAATTTACAAATAATTCAAATGACCTCAATCAATTATCATTTACGATTTACACCTCTATCTACCTATTAAAAAAAGTACCTACTTATCATCTATATACATATATGACAGAGAGATGGGATATTTAGGCATGTTATGATACACAAGTTTAATTTTATTGGTAGTAAGTATCAAATTCAGCAAAATGTAGAGAAATAAATACAGATAGAAAGGATGTATTTGGTTTTCAGGCCTTTGGATGTTAAACCTCATATAAAAGCCAGAAAGCTCATTAGAACTCAAATATATCCTTTAATTACCATATTATATCCTCTCCAATCTAATGCACTTTAAGCATTTAGGTATTAAAAATGATATTTTGACAAATAAAGACAAAATATATTTTTTTATTTAGGGCTTCTACTTTGAGACGAGAAAGTAGAATATCGGAACTATTTTAATTAAATTTTGAACTCTTTTCCTACAAATTATTTTACTATTAACGTCAAATTTTTAATAAATGAAACGATTATCAAAAATCTGACTGAACTGATTACTGTCAAGTACCTACTCACTACTCGTAAGTATGATTAATGAAATGATTAAGTTTAGAATTGTTTCTAAAAAGCTCCGATTTATTCTGATTCATATTCCTATTTTTGGTTGAATTTATCACTATATTTTTGGCTTAACTTTACCTCTGTATGAATTAACCCAAATTTTTTAAAAATCCTAACCAAAGTTAATCTAAACTAACCTAAACTAAAAAATTTTGAGTTTATTTCATAAAGGGGGGGTCAAGTTAGGTTAGCATTAAATATAATAGGGTAAAATCAATCAAAATAGGGATAAAATTAAATACATGTCTTTCTAAAAGCCTTTATATCCGGACCTAACTAAAAAAATAAAGTGTATAGTGTATGTAAAAGTGTTTGATAAAGTGTAGATTTAAATATTTGAGTAGTAAAATAAAATGTGAGTAAAGTGTATTATAGAATGGGATTTGATATTGAGTATAAGTAGGTATGTAGTATGTAGAGTCATAAACCAAAACTTTTATTTCATTTTATTCTTTTACAGGCCTTCTTTCTTGACCAAATTGGCTCGAATAAAAGGGGGAAATACGGACTTTGGGTACAAATAACTTGGATATGGCTTAGTACTAGGGGTATATAAAGAATAGTTCGGACATGAAACTCTTTTTTGTATAAATTATTTCAATTTTGATGTAAATTTTTTATATCTAGCAGTTAATATGAAGAGATTGCCAAGATACTCTTAAACAATATGTCAAAAACACAACTATTTCACTCAAAAACAGGTGTCCAAATTCAAAAATGTTTCCAGACTATACCTAGCCTACCTCTACTTAAAGTATTACTGGTAGTATTAATGTATTAGGACCCTTTGCGATAATAAAAAAAATTTTATGAGAGATTTCACACACAAGATGAGAGTATCTGATGTTGAGTTAACTATCTTGTAAATCTCTAAAAAAGAACAAAAAAACCCGAAAAAATCTCAAATTTCGTCCAGCAAACCTTCAACTGCCATCTCACATGTGAAATTCGGATTTTCGGGGGGAATCTTTTAGCTTTCAAGATTTTTTTGTGCCCGGAAGGAAATGAGATTTTTTTTTGCTTTTTGCCTCTGGCCCTGAATTTCTCATTTCTCATTATGCTCACTGAATTAAAATCCATTTCTATTTTTCAACTTTTTTTACAAGATTTTGGTACACCTTGTCAATGGTTAAAATGTCAAAAATTTACAAGTATTTACAAGTATTTACAAGTATTTTTACCTGCTGGTAAAAGTAAATTTTCGATAGGAGTACTATCAAGTTATTACTATAAAAAATACAAAAAATTGTCAAAAATTAGTTTTAATAAGCATTTGTATCGTATTATTTGACCAAAATTTAGCTTAGATACTTTAAAATGTCTATTTACACTCATGTTTAAGAAAAATTCATAATATGAGCAACATATGAGATGATATGCAGTTCAAATCTTGTAGATATTTCAAAACCTTTAGCTGTTATTTTTTCAAAATTTTGATTTTGAAATTTTTGATAATTTTTCTCTGATGTCTGATGTGTATGAAATAATTCTAGATTTTATTTGTCGGGGAATAAATTATAGTGAATTTGGGAGAGATTCATTGAAGTGCATTGAGGCTTTGGCCATAGGGCTAATGGATGGGCATTACACGGTCCAAGGGACCCGGACCGACTCTGGTAGAACTAACTGAAACTCTGGAGGAATGCCAATTAGAAATCAAGATAAAAAAAAACCGAAAAAAACTCCAAAAATAACTCTTTCACAAAATTTCTCAAAAAAATCGAAATTTCGATTCAAAGTTGGGTGTAATGAGAAGATGAATGGTGGGATTATGCAACTTGTATACTCGTATTTGAAAAAGGGGTATAGAGGATTGGTGTGGTGTGGGGGTAGGCCAGCTCCGGTTCGACGGGTTTCTTTAGAAATTTTCACGTCTTTTTTGACACCTAAATTGGATTATACATACATACGTACATACCTCTATTTATAAAACCAAAGGATCAAAAGACTTTTAATATAAAGAAAGTAAAATGATTTTACTTTAGAAATTTTGAGAATTTGTCAAAGTCAAAATGCCTATAAAATCGTTAACTTCAAAAAATGAAATTGAAATAATCGAATGTGTAAATTAGAGATACCTAGTGTAAATTATTTTAAAATTTGAACACTCTGTTTTCCATTATGGTTATTTTGTTCTGTTTTGCAAGCTACTACTCATTAGTGTGTATATTAAGAAAAAACGCATTTTTAGCTTCTAATAAATCGAATTTTCTTAAAATTTTGATTACCAGAAAATTGTCAAAAAATGATCAATATACTTGCCGAAATCAACTAAATACAGAATATAGGCGGTAATTTAGCTAATTTTTTGCAAGATACACTATATTACTGTGTTTTAGGAGAAATCGACTTATTAGGAGTTGAAAATGCGAATTTTCTGAATGAATTTTTATTACCAGAAAATTGCCAAAAAAATGGTCAAAATTTTTGCTAAAATCGCTCAAATAGACGATAATTTGGCTAATTTAAGATTAGTTATCCTACCTATACTCGTAAATATTAAAATTTCAGAAAGGTTCTCTAATCTAAGGAACTATCTCTAATCTACGAGTATCTCTAATCAAATATTTTAAGCTATTTCAAAACACTAAAAATTTGCTTAAAATCACAATTTTTTCAACTTTTGAATTATTTTTGATTCTTATTGAAGCTACAGTATACAATAGATTTTAAAATGAAAGAATTCATCAAAAAAGGGCTTTAAGTTATAAACTTTTGACTTTTTCTCTCTATTAACTTGTAAATTGAGATTTTTCTTACTACCAGGATAGTCTAGTAAGTGAAGTAGTATAAAATCCCTATCTAAAATTGTGCAAAAAAATGCGAGTATAAAATGGGGGTCGGGGGGCCCTGAGCAAACTTTTGATTGGAAAAAGAAACCTTCGTTTCTTCAAGAAAGATATCGGAGAAAGATTTTTGAGATCGCATTTCCAAAAACTTTTCCCATTTCTTTATAACCTTATACCCTTATACTATATAATATAGGCTCTGATTTAATCTCATCCCTATTTTGGTTGAATTTCCCCCTATATTTTTGCTCTAACACACTATCAATGAGTATCTTATAAAAATTAGTTAAATTTCCGTCTATATAGGCGAAAACAGCAAAAATGTTGACCATTTTTTGGCAATTTTCTGGTAATCCTTCAGAAAAATAAATCGCATTTTCAGCTCCTAATAAGTCGATTATTCTTAAAATATACTATCAATGAGTGAGTATCTTGCAAAAATTAAATAAATTTCCGTCTATTTAGGCGAAAAGTTTAAAAAGTTGGACCAAAAATATAGGTGAAATTTCAACCAAAATAGGGATGAAATTAAACTTGAGTCTAAAATATACTTGTAATAGTAGTAGGGTACTTTAAATGAGTAGTAGTATGTTAGGTAAGTATACTTTATAATAAAAAGTAGCCTAGATCTTTCAATCTGCTGTCAGTCCAACCTGGACACTATTTGTTCTCTTTTTTTCATTACTTGCTTTGCAAATCAACTTGATTGATTCACAAACTTTTTGATGATTATATTAAAAATAATGACAATCTCTTATCTACACTATCTACTAAACAAGTACCTACCCTATAAGTACCTACTTATATAAGGGAAATTATACAAATTTGAACCTTTGGGTAGATATTAAAATTTATTTTAAAAATATTTAGGAGCCAATATCTCGAAAACTCTATCAAATTGGGTAAATCAGAATCTGTCAGATATTGGATAATTCTGCTGTGACAGATTTGAATTTGGATCCAAATTGTACCTACATACTTATTTTGATGATAACTTTCAGCTTTTTGCAAAAAAAAGTGTAGGTATATAAATTACACCATCAAATCTAGTTTTCAATACACTTTTAAGTAAAATTTCAAGCTCAAGTTAAAATTTTCAATAATTTGAACTGAGTTTTCAAGAAACTTTGACCATTTTTTGACAATTTTCTGGTAAGCAAAAAGTCTTCAGAATAATTGTATTTTAAGCTCGTAATAAAGTCGATATTTCCTAAAACACACTAACAATGCGTATCCTACAAAAATTAGCTACATTGATGCCTATTTAGTCGATTTGAGCAAAATTTTTGATAGATTATTTAGGTATCTTTCTAGGTGAATAAGTTCATAGTTTGATAGGTTTCTTTTAATATACCTACTTGTATCTGGCAGTATGTACGGCTTCATTATGAATTAATATGAATTTCAAATTTTGAAATCTCTCAAACTTATCTATCAACATAGAAAAACAAAATTGAATTGAATCATCAATTTCCACTTGATCTCATCCTCAGCAGGCCTTAATTCTTAGAGTGTCAATTTTGTCTGGAAATTTTGAAATTTTTTAAAAATAAGTACTTACTTATTTACCTAGAACTAGCTCTAGGCCATAGGCTAGACTCTAGACGTATTCAAATTTATATTCTATCACAAGTTATTTTAGATTTGAATGATAGATTCATATCATTTTCTATTTTACTTTTACGCTATAGTACGAGTACTAGGTATCAGTACTATGTAGGTATTTGCATTTCTTCGTTGAAACTTTGAAACTTTGATGAAAGTTTCGATTGGCGGGTACGAAATAATGAAAAAACCATCAAAACCCTCAAAAAATTGAAATTATATATAGATATATATGTACAGAAATGATTTTAAAGATTCGATTCGATATAACTTAAAATGTTTAAAATACAATAAGGTAGAGTACAGCAAAAATGCTTTTTAATTTTAAACAATAAAATGGTAGGTACCTAATTTTTATGTAGGATGATCAAAAAAAGTATAAAAATTTGCTAAAAATGTGAATTTTTAGATTTTGATGCTTAAACTTTTAGAATATCTTAGATAGATAATTTGCATTCGGTTATAAGAGAATTCAAAGTTTCCAAACTCCGATATCTGACTACTAGTAAATCCTATTTGTAGTTCGATAATCAATCATACATTTGGTAGTAGTACATTGTACTACAAAATGTCAGTATCTTATTGAAAATTTGAATTTAGACAGTTAAGATTGTATAATAGGGGTAGATTAGTGATAGTTCAGACAAGATTTTGAAATTTGGATAGCCTGTTTTCTCCAAAACAGGCTGTCCAAAATCCAAAGTTTCAAAATTTTCTAATAGAAAATTTGAATTTAGACAGTTAAGATTGTATAATAAGGGTAGATTATAGGGATAGTTCAGGCACGATTTTGAAATTTTTGATTTTCGACAGCCCGTTTTGGAGAAAACAGGCTATCCAAATTTCAAAATCTTGTCTGAACTATCCCTAATCTACCCCTATTATACACTCTTAACTGTCTAAATTCAAATTTTCAATAAGATACTGACATTTTGTAGTCAAGATATAATCAAACCAACAAATCAAAAGGACAAGTATCTCTTTCAAAATTTCAAAAAAGGTTCAGACTATCCCGTATCTACCCCTATGTAGTGTAGTACTACGTAGTAGGTATATAGTAAGGATTGTAAACTGACAATTTCCAAGAAGCCTATCTGTCCCATGTAAAATCCGTATCTTTTTTCGTGGGATCGATCGATATTTGGGAGATGTGATGTGCTTGGGATGCTGGCGCATGACTTTCCCCTACTGGATTGGTTGGATGTAAAAAAAAATCTGATCTGTTGGTGGACCAGAATCTCCTCAGAATTCTTCGACCATTTCACCCTCAGTTTTCTCCAACAGATCTCATCAACTTCAACCGAGTTGTCCTTGGGCCAGAGGAGCCGAGTTCCATCATTTTGTCCTTCAGGATGACGTTCACCTCTTTCCCAGGTTATTAATTGCCCACTTAAGTACACATACATTTATAGGTCATCTTAATTAATTATTTTTTTTACAACTTTTCAGGTGCCTTTTTCCTAGTATCTGCCGCCATCACCGTCCCCGTTCTTCTCATTTTCGCGTAATTAAACTCTTATTAATATTTTTCATTAAGTTGAATATAATTAAGTTTATTATAACCTGCATACATAATGTTATTTATAATACTTAAGATTAGCTACATATTATGTATAAGCAAAAATTATGGGATGCATTCAAACTAATAAGAAATTAAAAATAAAGTAAATTAAAAGTGATTTAGTAACTGGCGTTAGAACTTTGAAAAAAATTTGAAATTGAGATACTTTTAATATAGGTAGAGATACTTTATACCAGAATCATATAGAGATCGATATCCTTATTTCAAGGAAAATATTACCAAAAAAATTGTAAACAGTATGCAATGACCTTTTTGTTAACAGTACTGTTATATAGGATACCTAACGTGTCAAAAATGATTTCAGTTGATTAAGTGTCTAAATAAGTACCCTACATACTCCGTATCTCTTAATTTAAAAACGATTCCAAAATCTTAAAAAAGTGACCCAGAAATTGAGAACAAAACCTCGCTATAAGGCCAAAAATTTTATATAAATCTTTAGAATCTAAGGATCAATGGAATTTGATTTTATTTTGAAATTTTTGCATTTTCTCAGGTGGTTTTACTGGCAAGTTCGTAAAGAGCAGAACGAGGAGGTGAGACTAGGAGATTTAGGATCACTTGAAGAAGGTGCAGACTCTTCAGACTCTGAAGCAGGTGATCCATTACCATCAAATGGACTTCAAAATTCCCCTCGAAAAGAAAGATACTAATAAATAATAATTAAATTATTCGAAAAAATCCAAAGAAAATTTAACCGAATTTCTAGTCACGATCGCAAAAATCTCAATAAATCTACAAAAATGCTGCAAAAAAAATTTATTTTGCAAATGCACAACACGCTGGAATCAAAAATCGCAAGATTTTAAAATGCAAATCTGAAAAATTCTAAAAAGCCCTTAAGACTTAAGGACTTTAAATATATGTTCCATTTATTTCACACCCTATAAAAATCTAGTTTTTACAATGTGATTTTGTATCTTTTTATAAAAATTTACAAAAAATTTCTTTCTTATGTAGTCAGCACACTAATTACCATACCATAGTTTGTAAGTAGGAACCAAAAAAAAAAAGTTGTATAAAAGTTCTCTAGATTGTTCTAGATGATGATGATATTGAAAAATTGTAGGGTTAGGTTATGTTCTTAGTTTAAGAGGACTCTAGAGCCTCATAATAATGTAATGTAATATACTTTTAGAGGTATGTTCGAATATAATAATCATAATTTTATAAGTTCTTGTTGTGCTTATAATACAATTGTAATACATTATATATAATATACGAGTATAAGTATATAAAAAGATAAAATGTACTTTTCAAAATGTAAGTATTTTTTTTGGCATTATTTATTTATCATATTTTTCGAGACTATACATATTTACTTAGCATTTCAAAGAAAAGGCTGGAATTAATAGGCAAAAAAGATAGAATAAAAAAGTATATCTATGTTAGAGTTAGAGTATAGTAGTAAGATAGTTGAAAGGTCGGGCCCAGCCATGTATTTTGCACATTATCCCTTTGGGATTTTTATTTCAAATTGGTACAAGTAAACTTACCCAGATTCGAGAAAAATATTTTCAAATTTTTGTGCGAGCGAAGCGAGCACTTACTTTTCAACTTTGCTTACACTTTGTCCGTCCGTCTGGCGGTTTGTCTGTTTGTCTGTCTGTCCAGAGGATATCTCGAGAACTACTGGACCGATCTTAACCAAACTTGGTATGGAGGACCCCCATTGGGTCTCAGTGTGCCATTTTGACAAAAATTTCAGATTACCCCACCCCTTGGGGTCAGGGGATCCTTTAAGGATTCCCCATGTTAATCAAATGGGAAAAATCGAAAATGAGGTTTAAGGGCTTTAGGGGTAATCGATGACGGAGATTCAGAATTTGATAATCCCTTTGACTCGAGAGTTGACCTTTGACCTCGAAATTGACTTTTGAATCCAAAAAATGGGGCAACTTGTGTTGTCTTCATTGCTCGCACAATTAACCCTTAAAAGGCCTTATTTAAAATAAAAATTGGTTGCCATATGACCAATGTTATTTTGAAATTTCATTTTAATGATACCAATTTGTT
>JAQIXA010003183.1:0-14808 GCA_034699045.1 Nanhermannia cf. coronata Gr-Ori-00579
ACTCGGTCATCTGACATGTCCAGGACCATTGTCAATCGATTTGCCATAGTCAAAAACCTACTAGATCCAATTTTTAGGCAAATCAGATAAAAAATTTATTTGACCTTTGGTGACCTTAGATGACGATGACTCGGTCATCTGACATGTCCAGGACCATTGTCAATCGATTTGCCATAGTCAAAAACCTACTAGATCCAATTTTTAGACAAATTATTGACAAATATTTTTATTACATATTTGGTATATCGCCGAAGGGGGGTAAACAAAAATCCTGCTAGTATGTATTTATTTAGGGACATGTACCGTACGCAATGGGTTTTTTAAGCTTAGTACCATAAGGGTTAACGATGTAATTTGCTAGTTTTTAAGTTGATTCCTCGTTGGCATCAGGAACTGAAACCCTAGGCATCTCGTAGGCAGGTGTATCTCTAAATCGTTTTCCACGGATATTGACGGCAAACGGAAGAATAGAAGGAAATCGATGAAAAATTCCTTTTTTTCCAGGGGTATGTACACGAACTTTAACAACATGTCCACCATCCGCGGTAATTGAGGCCCAACCTAAATCATAGGAAATACATACATTACATATACATAGTATTGTATTAAATAGTACCCTAAATAATAAAAAAATATTTACAATACATACTACTGTAGGTATTTTTTTCGAAAAATTAAAAACGCTAAATAATGCAGTAAATATGCATTTAAAATAAAAATTAAGTTTATCTAAAATCAAAATTATACCTGCTGATGAAAAGACGATATCTCCGCAACTTTCTCTGTGTTCTATTCCTTCAAATATGTAATCTTTTCCAATAAGAGCTGGAAATCTCTCTAATCTCTCTTCACTTGACTTGATAGGAATTCTAAATACTTCAGTTCCAATTGCCTTTAAAATTGTAAATAATTTTTATGAGTATCGTAATGAAAATGATATAAAAAGAAATAATTATTTTAAGTTAAATATCATCAGTAGAATGAAATTATATTTTTGTAGGTAAGTAATTGCATTGTTACCTTTTCATAAATTTCTTGAGCATCTTCCGTTTTTACAATAGTAATAGGAACATATTTCGATGCAAATATTGTAAAACGAATTGGTCTTTCTCCCTCAACATAATCAAGTCGTGCGATTCCAGCAACAAAGAGTGTCATACCGAGTTGCATATAATAAGTTCGAGGTATGAGGACAGATTTTGGAAGGAGTAGCATAAGTTCTTGTAAGGTAAACAAATTTATGATTTGATTATAGCCTACAGCTCCAGGTGTATCGAAGCACCAATTCCATTGTTGTTGTTTAGGATTATTTGGCTCCCAGTACTCAACTTTTCTTGGTAAACGTTCATATCTTCTTGATGTATTGATACTAAACATATCTGGTTTCGATGACCCTTCATCAATCGAATCTATTCTTTCTTCGCTCATAAATGTTCTCCCAATACGCCCAATAAGAGTATTATAAAATGGTAGTTTATTCTCTTTTAACTGAATATTTTGAAGTATTTCCTCTTCTGAAATATCATTTTTTAATCTCTGGGTTCTAAGATGCATTTTCCATCCACCAATTTTCATCATTGGGAACTATATTTAAAAAAATAATAAGCATAAAATAATATAATATACCTACTTTATATATATGTATAGTCTATATTAGGCTATAGGCTTTAATATTACTTTGTAAAATTATACTACTTTACTTTAAGAAGATTGAGTGTTGTTCCTGGCCATTGAGAAATTGTGGCTCGTTGAACGAGATCAAGAGCATGTACTGAAAAAGAAATTTAACATCTTTAAATCTTAAGCTTATAAAAATAATTGTGGTCTTAACTTAAAGACCATAATTTTTATTTGTACATAGGTATAATTGTTGTGGAATTATTGTCATATATTACCTGTACAAAGGTCGGATTGAAGAAATGCGTTAAATAGAGAACTTTTACCTACATTTGTACAGCCCATTATGTACACATCCCCTAGAAAACCAAACGATTTGTATTTAAGTTATTTATTTTTAAACTGTTTATAAAAGTATGAAAATTACCCTTATTTTGCCATTTTGAAAATATAGTATTAATTAGATCTTCAACACCAAATCCTGTGGTAGCACTAATCAAGGCTGTATGTAATATTTGAGCTTTTTTTAATCCCACTTCTTCTGCAGCAATTTTTAAGGATTCTCGAATATTATCAAGATAGCCTGGCGAATCACTCGGTAGAATATCAACTTTATTTCCTATCAGTATTAGAGGTCGTCTATTTCCAATTATTTGAATAATATCTGGCCATATTGATGAGGGAAAGTCCATAAGATCAACTACCAATAACACCAGTCCTTGCTTATGACGAATTGGTAATAAAGTTTTTAAATAGTCATCGGGTGAAATATTTACAGAAAGAGCTGTATTGTGTTCTTTGAGGAAAAAACATCTTTGACAAATTTCTTGTCGAAGCTCAGTATTGGTTTGAAACATTTTAAATCTTTCTGCAGGAATATATCCAGCAATTGAAGTATCTTGACAATGAAGTAAAGCACCACAACCACCACAAGGGATTTTACTTGGTGGAATTGATGGATCAGGTTCACCATAATCATTTAACCACATTTTATCATTATCCTCTTCTGTGTCAGTATCAATATTAGACATATTTTTATCTTGATTGTCATTTAGATCTATCATTGCACCTTCACTTAAACTATTAGGGGCATGTTCGTCGTTAATATTAGTGACAATTTGATAGGGAAATTGTAGCTTGCCAAGAATTTCTTCTGAATCTTCAATACTCTTACCATCCTTGTCATTTTCAGACAATTTTAAAAAATTGATAATTTCAGGATCTTGAGAATATTTTAAAGATATGGGGAGCGAGGTAAAGGATTTAACGAAGGCTTCCTCGTGACTAGTCCTCCTTGAATTGAATTCCCTTATCTTTTTCGCAGTGTTCGACTTTGGGTGATTAATGTTCTCAAGGTAGCTACTCCACAAGATCTTGTCAAGCCATTCTTCTTCATTTTTATCATCAGCATCAGTTGCACCCTTGAGCCTTGAATTCTCCCTTTTTAATGACAAATTCTGATCCCCTTGGTCACATTTCTCATTCTCATTGTCCATCTGAATGCTTCGACTGCTGCATGATGTAAACCTTCATCAAAAATATAAATTACACATAATTAAAATCTAATCTTTTCACACTCCCACTCATAAACGCTACTCTAATCACATAATATATAAATACGCGCAATGCACAATGCACAAGTCAAGTGAGGTTAAAATTTGGCTTTTCAGAGCTGAATTAATAAATAACTAAATCTCATCTCGAATTATATACTAAAAGCTTTGGATATTTTTGTAAAAAAAATGACAAATTCTTACCTTTCTACCCGTAAATTATTACTTGACCTTAACTTGCCATCAAAGTTAAAATGTTGCTCTTGCAATCCTTTATTCGCCTTTGACCTTGAATTTGATCCAAAGAATCTGAACTGAAATCGAAATCTCTGAATTCGATGCATTATTCTCTACTAACTCTAATTCTATTTCTATCTAATAATGAACAAAAAAATTCAAAAATCTCTGCAAATCATCAATAATATAACAAGTATTCGCCTCACAATCACAATTTAAGCAATAAATTTAATTTTTAAAATTTCAGTCAGTTAAAGTTATTAAAAATAAAATTAATTTTTTAATTTTTTTTTGTAAAAGTACCTACAAAAAAAATTTGTATTTTTGTTTTGCACTCTTGTAGGTATAATAATACTTCACTTCATTGTACTGCTTACTGAACTGCTGTACTTAAGGACTAAGGACTTAAGTGACTTAGGGTACTGCACTGCTGTAGAGTAGAGGAGTAACAGATTCGATTGTAGGGTAGGCAGTATTTGAAAGCTTTCCGCTCGAACTTTGTAGTTTTCTAGGTTGATTTATTTGGTTTTTGGCTTCCTACCTCAAAAAATATTGGGAAATATGAGAATCATTTCCATTCCCATTCCCAACCAAATCCCAAATCCAAAATGTTCTCATTCTAGGAGTTTTATTACAAACATAACCTCCAAGCAAAATTTTATCTCCTGAAATAATTTTTTTGGCGTAATTTCAGCATAAGGTCCTGAAAGAGCTTCATTAAGAGATAAAAATATGATGTATATATGAACCATACTCAACCTAAAATTTCAAGTGGTCTCAAAACTCCGTTCTGCAGAGTTCTGAGACCAGCCCTCAGGCTATTTGACCTTTTTTTATACCTTTTTTGATGAATAAAATTGGAACTTTTTTTTTTAAATTAGCAAAAAATTTTATTGGTTACTAATTTGGAATTCATAAAAATATCTTTAAAAAAAAAAACATTTTCCTGACTCAAAATTTAAGGTAGCTATTGTAGATCTACCTAATTATTTGACCCAATTTTTGGCAGGAGATAAGAAAAGGAAAATGTAGAAGTAGAAACTCGATTTCATATTTTCATATTTTTGATTTGATATGACTTGACTTGATGATAACATTTGACCATCGATAATTAAACTTGGTCCAGGTCCAGATAGTTGATTGTTCGTCCCAAAATCCAGACATATCGTCAGTTTTGTCCATTTAGGATTAGTACAAATATTTTATGGTTGAGGGTTTTTTGTTTCAAATTTTCAAATACCTATGTAACCCAAATAGTTTACAAAAGATTCATGAATGAGCATGAATACCCTATTATAGATTCGATTCATCATGCTTTACGCAAAATTCTGCAAAAAATTGCAAAAAAAACCTTTTATATCATTGAATTTTCTTGTCTCTGTTTATTTTAAAATTTACTTATTTGAGATTTGCATTTTTTAAATTGAATTAGTTAAAATAGTTTATAGTTGAGGGTCTTCCCTTTTTTAAAAAAATCCATAGAAAAACATTTAAACTATACCTACAAACAAAATGTTCAAAAGTATATGGGGTAAGGGAAAGGGTACTTTGATTTGATTTGATTTTGAATTGAGCCAACTAGGTATGTGAAATGCGAATGATAATGATATGATAACTATGGGTACATTTATATTCTTCAATCCTTGAGAATAGGGAATCGAAATTTCAAGAGTCAACAGCAGCTGTAATTTTTATATCATTCTATTTTTCTAGGCATTATTGAAGAATGGACGAGCATCTCGGGCCAAAAACCATCTTCATGGTGAGAGAGGTGTATGATTGTGAGGATGCTCCAAGTAAATTTGCACGAGAACTGGATAGCGCATTGTCAAACAAGTAAGTTAGGTTATTGATATTGTGAAATTGACAGTGACAATTCTTAAGTAGTAGTTAGTAGTATAGTATGCTATTATATGAATCTTGAATTCAGAAATTACAATTTTTCATATTTACCCTCTAGGTTTGATATTATTGTTATTGAACCCCTGAAATTGGCTGATATTGTTACACGCTGGATATCTTTAGGTAATATTCTCTAATACAAATACTAAATAAGTATATTATACCGTATACTAAACCGTATACCTAAGTACTTATACAATTGCACTTATACTTGATTCGTGAGATTAGAAATATATTTTTATATTTAATTTTAGGAAATCTTGTTCATAAATCTGCTGTGGTCTTTGGATTTACAAGTGCTATTACTTATTACTTGATGCCATCAAGTGGCCTCATATCATTTGCAGCTCTTTCCTCATGCTTGTGTACATGTATTTATACTTTCTCATGGAAAAGAGATCCCTGCTCGTTGTATCAAGTGGGTTAAAAATACAATTAAAAAAGTTTAGCTATTGTGTTGTGTATCTATCTAATTAAAAAAATCTAAATCTAAAAGGTAGTCGATGAAACTGATCTCGCAGGACTTGGACCACCTTTCCCAAATATAATTATTAACTCATTTCCTCGACCAGTTGTCATTGCAAAGTTTAGCGACAAAAGCCGGAAGATTCTACAATGGACAGCTAGCTCACTGGCCATCGTATGCTTTACTTTAGGATATATTTATGAAGATTAATAAAATTAAAAAATAGGAAGTCTAGATATCATTGATAAGTAAGTACCTACTACCTACTACCTAAACCTAAATATAGTTTATTAATTAATATAAAATCGATGCACTGTTAGAGTAATTTTAATACATTTTAAATAATTTTATTTGCATCTTAATCATAATAGTTATTAAAAACTTAAAAAGTCAAAATTTTTAGTTCAATACATTGATGTATCTACATTTTGTATTAAGTAATTTGTTTGTGAATTTACAAGAATTTAAAGAAAATAAGTTTCGAATTGAAAAATAATATCCTAAATAATAAGTCATTTGCCATTATTTGCCTTTATAACAGCTTGAATTAGTTCCACAATTACTTAATTAATGTAATATTTAAGATTTTTAAAATTTTAGATATCTACTTTGAAATGAAATACCTATTTAGTAATAGAGATAAGAGGACATAGTTAAGTTGCCTTGATTGAATCTTTTACATCTTAAAGTTAAAATAATTATAACCAGTATACAATAAATAATAAATAAACTAAAACACAATATTATGAACATAACATAATTAGTAGGTAAGTAAAGTAAAACGAATAACAATTTAAATGTATAATGTAGGGTACTTTTTAAATTTTCTAGTATTTATTAAAGGATCTTGAAAAAATTATATTCATAATCTCAATCTTTTTCTCAAAAAAATCTCACTTGTAATTGACAGTGAACCGAGAAATTACTCACTTATACAGCCAAAAATCAAATAATTACTAGGTAGGTAGTTTATATGTATGTAAATATGTTTTAAGATAATTAACTCAAATTTTAATTGGCAGATATTATAATGAATTCTCAGATCAGTTTAACTAAAAAAATACTTTTTTTTAGAGAGAATCAAGTCTTTGAAATAATAATTAAGTGATTACTTAAAAGTAAGTGTTATTCTACATACTTTTTACTGTACTTAAGTCTTTTTTTAAATGCAACATTACCTAATTATCCTTATAATAATCAATAATCCATTTAATTAGATTAAAAAGTCAGAATAAGGAATTATCATTCTTATTAATTATTAATCCTCTAATTCGATTCGAATACTATTCAATTTAAAAATACTTATTTTTATGATAATTTTTCTTACTTTCACTAGTCAGTATCGTTGATTAACTAAATTAGAGCGATTCTGGAGTTCTTGAAGGCCTTGAGGATTTGTGTTGGAGAACTCGAATGTTTGGTTATTTCCACAACCTACATGATTTCTTTGAAGCCCATCAACTTGTTGATAATTTCCTGGCGAATCATTATTTTGAGAACAGCCTGTATTGGGAGGGGTAGGCCAAGGAGAAACTGAATTTGATCCTACATGATTGACAGTGTAACATCTCCTTGAAGCATTTGTAACATCCTGCCGAACAGTATCAAATCCTCGTTCTGGTGAATTTTGATTACCACTACTTTTAGAACAACAACAATAATAGCTTTGTAACAATGCAATTGTGTGATTTCGTTTAGTAAGAAAGAAATATAAATGGTTAAGGTTAAAATAGAACAGAAATCAGAAAATGAAAAAAATGGTTGTTAAATTGTAGAACGAAAGGTGATAAAATCGTTAATAAGAATTCAAAGATGCACCATAGAATAATACCATAAAAATAGATGTAAAATCAAAATTAATACAAATATTTTAAATTTATTTATTTACCTAAAAAGTGTATTATTGTATGGAGGTGGTGGATATGAAGGTGGACTTAACGAAATGTCACTTCGGGTTGGAGCAGTTGGTGGTGGACTTAAGATAACGTGCGAATGATGTCCAGCAGCACTTGCTGAATTGTTTAATCCAGGCGAGGTAATATGTGTGGAACTATGAACAGGGGAAATTGCGACTTCATGGTTGTTTCTAGAATTTCCAGGACTATTTTGCAGAATAGAGGCTTTAGTTTGATCGACAATTTCTTTCGTTCTATCATAGCCTGTATATCTCATACAGCTTAGTGAATCACCTAAATTTAAAACATAAATTAATTTACAATAACTAATTAAAATTAAAATATTAACAACACCAATATTATGGTTCAGAATCCTTACCTGGTGGAGGAGGGTCTGGAAGCTCCAGAGCCAGCATTTTTTGAGAGTCAAATATTAACTTTGTGTTAACTGCAAATGTTGAATGAATGGATGCTAATTTTGAAAGCGAATTTTTTATAATCACAAGTTTGACAGCCTCTTGTTCACGAGTAATTTCAGTAGCTAATAAAAAAATTTCTATTAAATCAGGTAGACAATAAGCAATAATCAGCTGAATGTTTTATATGTTGTACGAACCTTCTAAATGAGCTCTTTCTGCAGCTAATGATAAATGTAAAAAAAAATTAATTAGGTACATGTAAATCTGAATTTTAGCGATTGTTAAAAACTTGTATTGCCCCTACCCCTTTCACTTTCCGAAAGTGAAGTTTCGAGTTGAGTGAAATCTCCATTTCTCCGAGGATTTTCACCCAATGTTTGCCTTTTATTTTGAGCTCTAAGCAATTGACGTCTCAATTTTAGTCTTTTTTGTTCAGTTTCTTCCAATTTTTTATGAGCAGTATCACAACGTAGTTCACCCTCCAAAATTAAAGATATTTCTTTCCTCAAAACTTTATATGCTAATGCAAGTGTTGATTGAACATTAGAAAAAATTGTTGAAAGCTCGAAAACCGAAGCACAGACATCACTCAAGGCTCGATTTTCCTTTGAAGCATAGCTGGAAATATCTTGAAAAAGCAATTGTTGTGCAGCTCCTGCAGCCAGCATTGTCCTTTGTGCTTCGCGGGCTACAGAATTAAAGGATAATAAAAAAAAATTAACTTTT
This sequence comes from Nanhermannia cf. coronata Gr-Ori-00579, assembly GCA_034699045.1. Taxonomy (NCBI): domain Eukaryota; kingdom Metazoa; phylum Arthropoda; class Arachnida; order Sarcoptiformes; family Nanhermanniidae; genus Nanhermannia; species Nanhermannia cf. coronata Gr-Ori-00579. The sequence goes on from JAQIXA010003183.1 coordinate 8,816, forward strand.
ACATCTATTAATTCTACCTACTTAAAATTTGAATATGTAGTCTGTAGTATAGTATAAGCTAGAGTACATATTATAAACTTACCTTGCCATAAAATTAAGTGAAGACCCGAATGACTCCGTCCTATAGCTCGCAGTTTTGCACCACTCCTTAGCAGCAATTAAATATTTAAATAAAATAAAAAAAGATAAAAAGATAGGTACTTATCTATATAGATTTATAATAGAAAGGTATGGTCGGAAATTTTTCAAAATTTTTATTTACCTTCTAACAGACATTCCTACGGGTGTCTTCTCCGATTTCATTACTTTCGCTTAATAAGAGCTGTGAATTTGCATAAATAATAATAGCAAAATTGCAAAGATACTTGTCCAAAGTCTAAAGTAGGTATGTATGCTTTGACTTTTGAAGAATGAATAACTTATTGCACGATTGAAAAATATAAGAGGTTTTCCTGACTTCCTGGTCGTATGATTGATTTTTGATGGTAAAGAATCGATAAATTACACATTGATACTATGCAGTTATGTAGGTACCTTACCTATCCTATACCTATATAATTCGAAACCCTTTACTTAAGTAAATTAGTTTACTCGAACCCTACTTGCTTTGAATACAGTATATATATTCACAAAGAAATAATGGTTTAAAGTTAAAGTTGAACAACTCCTGGATTATGAGGCAGACAGAGACATGAGACAGAAATTTAGTCATGTCGTAGTTATGTATTATGTATCCTACTTAAAAGTTAAAAGTAGTAGTCATAAAATAAATCGTTTAAATAGTAATAAGGGGGCTGAAGAAAAACAAGAAACAAAGGTTTCAATTTTAATGTTTTTTATACTCAAGAACTTATTATGTATTATGTTTTATAGTTGACTCCTTTAACTTTATAGTTTATATGTAACTTTTTGTAATACTGTCATACGTACTGAAATAAGTACAAGCCTACTGAATAGATAAATACCAACATAGGTCATGGACAGGACAGGAGTAGGAGGAAATTTAACACGGAGTGAGTTTTTTTAAAAATAAAAAAATTATTTTTAATTTACTTATATATACGTACTTGATAGAACGAATAAAGTACCATTAGGTAGGTACCTAATGTACAAGTATTAATAAAATATTTAGAATAAATATTCTAAGTTGAGAGCAGTCGTAAAATTATCTTGATAACCAAACTGCAAACTTAACTGTTTTCTTCTTTACGACTTTAAAAAAAATTTTAAACTGTTCAGCGTAAATTAATACTTTGAAACTTAATAAATATAAGAATAAGAACTCGAAGTTAAGTTATAAATAAATTTTGCATACTACAGTATAATAATAAAATAAGGCTATAAAATCGTTGATTTTAAATCTTTCACACTTTGACTCGAGTCTGCCTGGAGAATATACTGTATTTATAACTATATATTTCTAGGTATTTTTCAACTTCTTGGCTAATAGGAATTTTTTTTGCAAATATAATCGTAAATATGAGTAACTATCATTAAAATTATATTTTGTATGTATATTGAACAGAATGAACTTTGATCATTTAACTAATCTCAAATTTTTTACCTTTTTTAACAATAACCCTCAGGTTTATTTCGGAATACTCCTTTCTCGCTTATTAAACAAAGTATATGCAAAGCAAATGGACACTAAATATATTTACATACACAGTATTCTTATATTAGGTATTGGTATTATTTATTATACTATGATTTTCATTTTCTTGGAGGATAATAGGGTACACTTTTTCAATTACGGACTGTAACGATTAGCAGTACGCAGTACCCTACCTATATTAATATACTTTTAAATTTAACATTTAATTATATGTACCTACCTAGTTTATATATTACCTATTAAATTATATTAATATATTACTTTTATGAATCAATGAATGTTCAGATATTACTTGAGTTCATCAATACTAATAATAGTTCTTTCAATTTATCACTACTTTCCTTATCCTTAACTTTATACACTTCACTACTATTGTAAAGTAATGTAACGTATTTTTATTAGTCCTTATTAGAAGTAATTTGCTACCTATTCAGCAGGTCGTAGGTACCTACCGAAATTTTACAACGAATGAATTACAATTACAAACGAATTCAAATGTTTCGAGAATTTGAAATTCGAAACTGACTGGGCCCGCCGACTGACCCTGAGCATACTGAGCACTAGACAAGTAAGTAGTGTAGGGATTTAGTTTAGATCATGTTTAGGTCTTGGTATTCTATTTCTATTTCTAATTTCTACAAAGTATGCATGTATGTATAGATAGAAAAGTTTAGAGAAAAACGAAAAAACTAGCTAAAGTAACTATCCTGCCTAGTTCTATGTCTATGAGTACCTAATATCTCCTACTATCTATTGGTTCCAAACTACAATTTATATGTATATTATGTAGTATGTACCTACAATACAAGGTATTGTACAATACAAAAAAGCAACCGTCAATTCTATATTCTATATTCTATACTGGTATTATTCCTGTTGTCCTATCCTATTCTATTCTACTACATATTAGTTATTACGAATGTACCTAGGTATGTATATATAAATAAATAAATAGGTACCCTACTACCTAGTTATTTTTATTCCTGTCTATTCATTTCGATCCTATTTACATTACATTTACCTTTGAAAGGACTTAAATGGCTAATTATCAATTAAGTATCAGTATACCCTCAATTATTAGAATTAAGTATAAAGTATAAACTGCATAATATAAATTACCTATGTACCATATGTTATTCTTATAGTTAGTAAAAAAAATTAGTAAAATATAATTATGTAATAACTATCAACATATTTTCTAATTAAGATTTTTTCTAAACCTAACTTTAACAGCTATGGTTGTAACATGCATAATATCAATGTTAATAGAATATGCACAAATTACAAATATAGGTGATGTATTCTTTGCCTTTGCTTGCTACCCTAGCTTATTTATTTTATGCTAACTTTGATACTTTGATTATGATTGACTCTCTACTCTCAATATCAGTTTCAATTTGTTTTAAGGTTAATTTAACGGTAACGGTTATTTTTGGAATTTATTAATTCTGTTTCAAAAAATTTGTATAAAAATAAATAACATATCGACATAAATAATCAAAAAAAAAACAAACAAAGGATTTAACATATTAGGAAACTGTTAGATTACTTATCGATATTTTTCAAGTTATTAACTTTAACTAGGTAGCTTAGCTAGGTAGATTATAAAAATATAAAATATCGATCTTATTTTAATATACAGTCTATTGAGCAAAGTATAAAATAAAAAAAGAATTTGAAATTACCTGTCCTTAGAAATCAGTCATTTTCTCTACTAACAACCTTCTTCGTCTTCAAAACTTATATTCCTTACATTATACTGCCCAAATGAATCATTTTTCTTAAACCTGGCAAAAAATTTTAGCTTAGACTTCAACAATGGTAAAGGATCGAGATAATAAATAGGGTCAATTATTGGATCTTCCTGACCTTCCATGATTTTTTGTTGTTGCTGTTGTATTTCTTCTTCTTTTTCTTGCATTTCTTGTTCTTTTATAATTTCTACTTTTTCAGGAATATCTTCTTTTTCATTTACTTCCTCTTGTTTAACTTGTACAACTTGTTCCTCTTCAGAGATTTCTTCTTCTTTTTCTTGAATATCATATTCTATTGGCGAATATGGTGGTGGTGTAATGTTTACATCATCATCATCATCATCATCATCGACATTATAGTTTTCATCTTTTATTTTTTCTTGGTTCAATTTGATTATGTTATGATCATCAATTTCATTACCTTTAATTGCATTGACATGACTTTCTTCAACATCATTATCTTCGTAATCAGATATCTCCATATCAATAGGAAGGGAAATACAGTCGACCGACTCGTTTTTTTCTGATGATGAAATGAGTGGTACTTGATTTTCTTCTTTGGTCACCAGTAATGATTGCTGCTTCTCAAAAGCATAATGATCGAATAAATTTTTTTCTTTATCAGCACCAATATCGTGATCTAAAAGAAATAATTTCAAGTTTATATTCACGATGCTAAGATGTAATCATAATATGAAAAAATAATAATTTTGTAAAATTGAATTTGAATATAATTATGAAGCAAATATTTTACCATATTCTCTCAGTATTTTTGATGAAAACAACAATGGAGGTTCTGAGGGTGGTGGTGGTGGCTGAATTGGAGGAAGTGGTGGAAATTGCATTTGTACTGATGAGGAAGGAGTCTCAGATTTTTCTTCATCCATATTCGTCGTATTTTCTAACCAACCAGAAGTTGTTGTTTCCTCTGCTGATTTCTTTTTTCGTTCAAATCCTAAAAATTGTTCAATTGCTTTAGTAAACATTGGTCGAACTGAATCTTTAGCCATTTCACTCAATGAATCTTGAACTAGTCGATCCATACAATCTTTAAAAAATTTCGTCCTGTAAATAAAAAATTAATTGTAATGTTGTAAAATATATTAAGGTAGGTATAAGTAAGTAAAGTAGTAAGTAAGTAATATAACAAGTAAGCAGTAAGATCACCACTAGGTACTCTCTACTAATCTTATCTTATAAATAAGCAAATTAAAAAATAATTTTAATACTCCATAAGATAGGATTTGAGCCGATCCCTAACAATCCTTTGCTGTAAATGTTTTGTCCATGGAACACGTTTTAAATATTCATCAGTCTTGGACACTATTTTATCTTCTATATTCATATAAGATTTCTAAAAACATCAATCAAAATAAATAAATAAATAAATAAATAAATAAATAAATAAATAAAATAAATTCTAATTAATAGTTAGGTTAAAAAAATAAGCTTAAAAACTTACTGTTGTTGCACTGTTATTTAAGCATTGATTTCTAATTTTATCAAAAATTCCTTCCATCTTAACATCACTCACAGCTTGCATGACTTTCTCTTCGATATCTTTTGGTATTGTAGGCATTATATTTTCAGCCTTGATAGCAGCTGCAGCCGAGGACGTTGAAGATGGCGGTCCACCATAAGAGTCTCTTGTTCTTGGTCCACTACTACACCAAGCACCACCATATCCTCTACTCTCTGCTGAATTATTCTGAAATCTACTATAAAAATTTTCTCTTCTCGGATAATTGCTTTCACCTCTTGAAAAACCTGAACTTGAGGGTAATCCACGATTACTACCACCATATCGATCATCGCCTCGTCCACCTCCACCTCGATCTCGATTATACTCACCACGATTTCCATAAGGTTGCTGTTTTAACAAAGTTAAAATTAAGAATTTAAATTAAAAGATTAACATTTCTTTAGCATAATAAAAAAAACTTACATAGCCTCTTTGTCGATCTCTGTCACGATCTCTTCCCCCACCACCCCCTCGATCACGGTCGTAATTTGACGAATAGCTACCACCATATCCGTAGTTTCTTCCAGACATCTCCAGTCAGTCGTCTAATTCTAAATGTAAATCAGCAAAAAAAGAAAATAGATTTTATTTGGTTTAAAAATCTTTATAAAAGTCAGTACAAGTAAATAGCTTAAATTAACAGTATCGCTTTGAAAAACCCTGTCCCCTCGCCCCTCCCCTCAACTTAACTTACCCAAAATACTATGAAATTGAGGTCAAAATCAGGTTTAAAGAGCTGAAAAATTTACATAATACCTCAAACTTACCTCAATTCTTAAACATAAACGACAAGTGCGAAGTGCGACAAGTTACAGAACAGCCGAAACCGATGATTACACAAATTACAATTAACTTAATTACTGTTACAGCATTGATTATGTAATTAAAATTTAATTGCAAATTGGAAATTGGAACTGACTTGACCGGAGGAATTCGAATTCGGAATTGAAGAATTGAAGATTTTACAAAAAACCCTAGATGAGTGTAATAGACCAATAGACGGCACTCAGGATCTCTAGTTCACAAATAAAGAAAAATTAAAAATTTTAGAAAAATCCCCTCCCTCGCAGATTAAAAATTAAAAAATAATTTTTTAAGGGAA
>JAQIXA010003184.1:0-14806 GCA_034699045.1 Nanhermannia cf. coronata Gr-Ori-00579
CTTACACCGGTCCATTCTTGCACCGGTCCATTCTTACACCGGTCCATTCTTGCACCGGTCCATTCTTACACCGGTCCTAAATAAACCGGTCCCATATTACCGTATTTCATATTTTCTAGACTGAAATTGTCCAATGTATCTCTTATACAAAAATGTAATCAAAAATGAGTCAATAAATCATAGTATCCTTACTAATAAATGTTCAATATTTAAAAGATAAAAATTGAAATTGCTTTTGAATTAAATTCAAGCAAAAATATGTACGCCAATACAATGTATGCTTTTATCCAGATTTCTAGAATCATGTAGAGAACCAGTTGACCAGAAAATTGTTTCTAAACTCAAGACGAGTATAGAAATACAGTAGTAGTAGTACCTAGTATAACAACATGAGATTTCTTGGGTAAAGATTACTAATAATAAGTAAGTTCGTAAGTTCGTATGTTCAGTTTTAAGTTTTAATCTCAAGCCCAGTCTCAAAGAGCTATTTAAATAGAATTTGAGCTTATTGAATTAAATTAAAATTCACTTTACTTGGATTTTATATCATGTTGATTGGACGAAATAATTTTTGGCTTTATACACTTTATACCAATACATAGTAGGTACTAGTACTATGCAGTACCTAGGTATTTAACTGTTTTATCTATATTGGAATTGAAAATTTGGAACAGAGCCCGAAAAGTTTCTACTATTAACCATAAGTAGGGTATATCCGAAACCTAAAAATAACTATATCTTTTGCACTTTTTGATCTGTTAGTCTGTTACTACAAAGTACAAGTAGGGTACTAGATTTATTTCGGGTACCTAAAAGTATTTATGCTTGCATTTTGCAGATATTCGACTAGTTTTGCACAAAATACCCTATAAATAAATGGGTCATATTATGTCCTAGTCTTTTTCTTACATAGTCTCATTTACAATTTGCTCAAGAATTTTTTTTACAGAGATCATTCATTTATTTAAATCGTTAAGAAAAATATCTATGGAGTCAAAGGTTAAGTGTATTTTTTCAACAAGTCATCGTAAAATAATAAAAGAAAATAAGAATCAATCAAATAACTTGAGGAATCTCAAGAACCATTCGAGTCAGAGATTCCTCAATAGAGGAATTTTAAAATTTTGAAAATGGGAATATATAATCCATGGGCTAAACAGGAACCGTCATATACCAATTTGATAATCTCCCTTTTATTCCTTCTTATTGTTTCGGGTATTGCAGAATTAATTAGAAGAAAGATAATTCCACATTTTTTTGAAACCCCAAATGAAAATGAATCTGATCGAGATTATGGATTTATAACAGCTAATGAACTACTTTGTTCTGTTGAGCTTGTAAGTCACAGTTTGGAGTATGGAATAAGTTGAGTATAAGAAACAATCAAAAAATCTCACGAATAATTCACGACTTGTCATATTACTTGACATGTAATACTTACTCATATTCATACTTAATTTAGTTGCTGAAACATATGGATTAACCACCTATGCAGTCATCGTAGTTCTTTTCGATATTTGGGTAACACAAATTAAAGGTTTTTAAGTTTTAAGTACCTACCAATCCAATAGATTTAGAATTAGCCTAAATAAAAAGCATCTAACAATAAGATACTTTTTTTAAGTATTTTCACAGCTGGGATGAATCTGTATGCTGTAATCCTGTCGGTCATTTTATAAAATTGTTCGTACTTAACTATTTACTTAACAAAAAAAATTCAACAATAAGATAATAGATAATTTGTTACCCTACTTAAACAGTATTGAGGGAAGAAATCGGAGCTTAATTAAATTCATAGAAATGGTTCTAATAAATTTATTTGGAGGGGTTCTAGCATGGTAAGCTATTAATATTTGATTTGATAAAATTATAAGATATAATGCTATTAAATTGAAACTTTTTAAAAGGTACTTATTAATTAAACCTTACTGGAAATTGGGCTTGTCAACTCATCATACCCAAAGATTAAGACGTCGGTGTGAGAGCGATCTACAGGTACCATAATATCATTTTAGTTTTATGTAAATACACTTTTTAATTAAAGTAAATTACAAATACTTTTAGGTTGAACCTTGGCCATTTGGGGTAAAGTCTTTTTTTGTTATTTTGCAATTTAAATTGACCAAATGCTTTAAAACAGTTCATGATTGAATGTTTTGGTACATTATTTGAAGTGACATGTAAGTTAAATAACACTAATTATTAATATATAGAAAAGTTCTTTTTAATTTTTATAAAATTTGCCTATTAAAAAAAAATAGTTTGTAAACTTGGGGAAGAAATAGATTTGCCATATCAATCAATTATCAACCCAATCTTTTCTATAGGACTTGTCCTGGCCGGTACTGAGCTTTTTCTCTTTTATCAATTAATTAAGTCAATACATTTTATTTCTTTCATAGCTTGGGAATATACTGGCGGCTGGTATTCTCCAGCGTTAGTCAGTACAGTGAGTAATTAATAAATAAAAATTAAGTAAATCTTCATTAAATTATTTTTTTGTTTAGGTCCAATACAATTGTGAAGGAAGTAACTTCTACGAGTTTCTTCTTGTGTATTGGTTTGGCCCTTTAACAGGGGCTTTTATGGCAGTATCTTATTTCTACCATGATATAATGCACGAGCTAATATTCGGTTTTGAGACTGAGCCTGACCCTGATACTGATGAACCTCATCCTCATGAAGATTAAAAATAAATAATTTCCAATTCCAAAATTCTCAGTAAAATTTAAATTATATAGTAAAAAAAAGTATTGCAGATATTATTATTATTGAAATAGAAAGTCGCTTGTATAAAAATATTTTATGATACTTAAAATTATATATGATAAACAAATTGACAAGATAAAAAAAATAACCTTAACCTCAAGCATTTGCAGCGAATTTGACTTCATCAAAAGCCCTTCGAGCTTTCTTCAGTTCCTATAACAAAGAATTATTAATTTATAAAAAAATCAACTGTTATTGAAAACAAATCTAGTACCTCATTCATATTTAGTAAGTCTCTAACGCGTGCATATTTTCTTGGTTCTTTTCTCACAATATACATGATATCTTCTACAGTTACTCGTCCAGTTTTCCCAATTTCCATTGCTTTTTGAGTCTAAAATTAAAAATTAAAATAGCTATATTTACTAAATAATCATTTATAGATACCTAATCACTCTAATCAGTAAGTCAAGCAAGTATTACCATAGTATTTAACAGAGCTTACCACTTCAGTTATAAATTCGATCACAATATCTTCTAAAAAGTCAACACTTTCAGTGTACGGATTTTGATCGTCTCCGAACCCGTACATCTGAAAATAATAGCAATTAATATTTTAGTTATGTTACACTTACGACTTACGCATATAATTAAGTTTAAGTATATTACTAAAAATCTAAAAATAAGTAACTACAATAAAACTACACTACTTACTTACTACTTACCATACACCTCAATTCTTTAGAAAATAAGCGCTTTTTTGCATCTGAGGATAATTCCTGTTTACTTTCAGATTCACTTCCTCCACCTGTACTTGACCCTGCAGCTTCATCGCTCATCTAAATTATATCAGTAAAAAATAACAAGTTAATTTCACAGTAGGTTCAATTACCCTTTTTTTTAAAAGTATAGGTATGTTAAAAGTTAGATTTTGATATAAATATTTCAAGATTATCGAAATTCATATTAGTAGAAGAAGTAGAAGCATGCATATATCAAATCAATCAAGGTAATTTCAAAGGTATTAAGTATAGTAAAGTGCAAAAACATTAGTAGTGCAGTTAGAGTAGGTTTAGGTGTTCGTTCTTGTATTTATACAAGAAATCAGAGAACGATAAATGATCAGAAAAAATTTTTAAAACCCAAAAAAAAAATTATTTGTATTTGTTATGAATACATTATGATACCTGTTCAAGATCATCAACTTCGTGTTTGGTCTCATTTAAAGAACTATTATTAGTACTAGACATTTTCGATGACCTTATAATTTAAATCTTGAGCTTGAATAGTGGACAATTGAATAAATGAACCTAAAGTGATTCGCCCAGGACTGACAACTGAGTATGTGATGCTCGATTTCTTATTCTGATCGGGATTTCAGGAGATAATTTATAATTCTATCTACGAGAAAACATTTAAAAATATAAAAAAATGCAATCGATTAATAATATTAATAAATTATTTGAAAATAAATACATAATTATTTATGATTAATGAAATGATTAGGCAGTTAGGCAATTAGGTACTCGTAAAGGTACAATAAAAAAGGTTCTTAAACTTATGCTTTAGTCAAGTGTAAATTCTAAATAAATTGCAAAAATATGAATGAGAGGAATTATATATCCAATTTAAAAGTATTGCTAATCTTACTAATATCATGTCACAAATAGACTAGAAATATAACAAAGATTATACCATTAAATACAGAGTATTTGGTATCTTGCTCCTTGCTTTGTTCTAAAATTCCAAATCATAAAAAACACAAAATAGCAACGGTAGGGTACCGGTACCGGTACAAATCGTGCATTAAAACAATTTGCTAATTTCAAATTAAGTTAATTTCAATTTCAATAAATATTGATTTTGATTTCAATTTAGATTTAAATATTAAAAATTAAAATGTAAATGAATAGGTAATGGTTAATTACTGTTTATAAATTTTAAACTATTTCGACTTTGACTCAATTTTGTACTACTAGAAATAATAGGAAATACACCAAAATGAACTTAGCTTGCTTATGCTTATGGTATGCATATCATGTAAAATTGAGGCATAAGTCGGGTTTTTCAAAGTCGAAGTAAACGAACGAGATCATAATAAAAAGACTAGGATTAATTATTCTGGACAACATTTTATAAGATTAAAAAAGGCTGTTTTTGACTTTTGACAGCTATTTAAAAGTTACCTTTTCGACTTATTGGTAGTTATGAAATTCAGATTTGGTGGTGAAGGTAAAGGTGATAATGATCGATGATTTGATGGTGGTGACGAATTTGGTCCAATTCCAATTAAACAATTAATAAATAACAAAAATAATTAAAAAACTTATAAACTTGATTTTATTTTGATTTTGAGTTGGCAGTTTGAGTAGCGAGGAGGATATTTTTTTGTTTTTGAGTTTTTTGAGTATAAAACATGCGGGCAAACTCCGGCAAAGCAATTTTTACAAAACTTTTTACAAAAAAAAAATTTAAAAAAAAGGAAAGCTAATATTTTTTTAATTTTTTTAATTAACAATCAATTAAATAAAATAGTTAAAATCATCCATTATTCAGATCACCATTAACTGATAGGTCAAAGGTAAGGTTTAAAATATTTAAGATTTTTTATGTCAAACGATACGATTGATATGTCTGAAATGTAAATTGTAAATCAAATCAAGGAAATTCATAAATTAAAATCAAAATAATGCCCATATGTCCTCTGTTCTGTGACCTGTCTACTTACCATTTTGTATTAAGATTTCTAATTCTGGTGTCTTTTTTAGCATTTGGAGGATATGGACAAGAGCAAGAAGGTGAATAGTGGAGGCGGAGGTGGAGGAGGAGGAAGTAAACAACAGACAAGAAAAATACCTGAAAGTGGTGGAAAAACTGGAGGAATTGATTTTACTGATCCAGCTGTCATCAGCATTTTAGTTGCGATATTTATTGTATTGATAACACTAGGTATGCTAATTAACAATTGAACAATATTTAATATTCAATTTGGTTGAGATCTCTAATTTTTACTTTGTTCTACTATAGTGTTTTGGTTGAAAAGATCTAAAAGCAAGGGGAGATGTGTATTATTTGTTGGACCAAGTAAGTAAATATTTTGAGTTTTGAGATAGGTATTTGATTAATGAAATATTCTTTAAAAATAAGGTTGGTCTAATCTTCTAGTCATTTAATTTAGCTCTGAAACCTTAAATTTTACCTCACCTTATACCTTGACTTGAGACATGTAATTTACTTGTAAAAATCATGCTGAAATGGATGAATAACCTAACCTATAATTAGACTTTGGAAACATAAAGCTTACCTCACCCGACATTGTGTATAATCTTTAATTAAAAATTTTATTTGTTTCAGGTGACTCTGGAAAGACTGCAATTTTGTCGCACTTGATTAATGGACAAGGAATTGAAACTGTGACTTCCCTTATCCCAAATGAATATGAATATCAAGTTGAAAATGGAAAATCATCGGTCACCTTAAAAGATTTACCTGGGCATGAGCGTGTTCGGTCAAAATTTTGGGAGCAACATAAAAATGGTTTAAGAGGAATAGTTTGCCTTGTTGATTCTGCTGGTGGAAATAGGGCAGTACGGGAATCCGCCGAAGTTATATATTCAGTTTTATCTGATCCATTAGTTAAAAGTCTTAAGCCAAATATTCTTATATTTGCCAATAAGCAAGATATTCCTTCTGCAAAAGGTCATAATGTAATTCGTCCACAACTAGAAAGAGAATTAACAACTTTACGTTTGACAAAATCAGCTAGCTTACAATCTATTGGTGGATCACAAGATACGAAAACAATTGGACGACCTGATAAAGATTTCGATTTCAATCATGTTTCTCCTATTAAGGTACTAAAATACAATTATTTTAAAAAATATTGAATCGAAAAGACCAATCTAATAATATAATAAGTTAATAATTAGGTAGTTTATAACCTAGGATAAAAACGAAAAACTACTCACCTATTTAATAACATTTTGAAAATTTATAATAGGTTGATTTTGCTGAAGGAAGTGGCTATAAAAATGATCCAGATTTAAAGGAGTTGAAAGAGTGGATTTCAAAAGTTGCATAAAGTTTTTGAAAATGTAAAAATATTTTTTAAAATAATTTATTTCATATAATCTTATTTTTTTAAGTATTCCTAATTTGCATTTCCCAGAGAATAAATTCAATTTAATTTAACATAATTTAATCAATTTGAAGTTTTTTACAATTCCAGAAAGACCTTTTATAAATAATGAAGTATTATAGTGGGTATTTTTAAAGTTGAACAGTGGAATCTTGTCGAGATTCAAATCGAGATGTATTGCCAGAATTAGGGGCTGAATCATAAAGAAATCGTCTGTAATTTGTATTTGCTTCTACAACACTGTTCCTAGTTCTACTGTGTTTTGTAACCAGACTTGGATTTTGTTTAATTTTTTCCCACATAAGATGATTTTTTGCTTTTAGTTTCCAGGCCCCTCCATAATCTTCTGCGTAAGATCGAAAATCTTGTGTAAACGTTCCCAAAAAACCTGCCATTGCTTCTCTTGGTGGAAGACAGGGTCCGATCTAAAATTCGTAAGTTTTATTATCCAATAATATGCTTAATTCAAATTCTCGTCAAAAATTATATTTAAAAATGTTTTTTTAAATACAGGGAAATCGGTTAAAAATATTTATAAGAATTTACTCGGACTTTAAAAGTAATGGATTGGGAGGTGACTTAAGGTGAGTCAATTTCAACTGTATTAATAGTTCGAGCGAGTATCAAAATTCAAAATGATCAAGGTATGGTTAATCATTTTCCATGTCAGAATATAAAGTAGATAATTTTAATGTAAAACCTGATTATTTTCTTATTTTTACAATCAAGCTAGATAAAAAAATCAGCTTTCTCAGTAAATCTAACCACGACTAACCGATTCCAATAGAAGCGGGTCTCGATATATCGCTCTTTTATAGTCATTAAAGGAAATTATGCCGTCCTTGTCGTAATCTAATTTTCTTAAAATGATTTCAACAACTTCCTTTACGGCTTCTTCAGTTTCGTCTATTGTAAGAACGCCTTCCCAGCTCCTCTAAAATTTTTGTGTTCTGATTAGAAATTAAGATAGATTTTATGCCTTCTACAAAATATGTACCCTACTTAATACTAGTAGGTACTTACAATCGATCCTTTTAGAGCATGCGATAATTCTTCTCTTGTTATTGTTCCATCACCATTCAAATCATAAACATAATAACAGAAAAATATTCGCTCATCTATTTAGAAAAGAAACTGTTTACTTTGGAAGCAGGGATCTGATACTGAGGGTGAATAAAACTTTGAACAAGGAATTCTTACCTACAGTCCCTCGTAACATTGTTGAAAGCCCTTCTACCCATTCTATTTCATCAACCTAAATGATAATAAGTTTCTAAGAATCGAAGTTATGTTCGAAAAGCGTTTTTTTTAAACTTACAATTCCATCGTTATTAAAATCAAATGTTCGGAAAACTCGGTCCAACATCACATCATCTTGAAAAAATCAATATAGACGGTAATAATTTTAGTTTCTTAAGTTTTCTTTAGTAAATTATTTGCACAAAATAAAAATATGTAGGGTACCTATAATTTCAAATGTTATGTGGAGAATTTCTCGAAACGCTTCTCTACCTATTTTTCCATCTGAGCCAGCTATCTTATGATACATATGAACCAAAGCTCTTATCTATATTTGGAATTTACACAAGGATTTCAAACATAGGTAATTAGTTTCGGCGACTATTTTTCTAGAAAATTACTAGATAATTCAGAATTTGAAATCACCTCATCACTATTGAAGTGAGTTCTACTTCGCAAAAACTTTTGAGCATATTCCATTGAAACTTTTTTTGATGAATTTGAACTCTGACTTGTTGTAATTGTCCTGCCCGTTTTGGGCTTCATTCTAACAGTTTGTATCATCTTGTTAACACTAACACTTGAAAATTTAGAGATAAAAAACCAAAAAAAAAACCGAATTAACACGCTTGAACAATAATTTAATTGTTCAATCCATTTGAACTTGAACTTGAAAAATTTTGAAAAAGCAAAATGACTATAAAAATTAATTCAAGATATCAGTTCAGTTTTTCCTATGGTATCTATTAAAATACCTTATTTTAGCCTAAATTGGACTGGAAATTAGAAAAGATGTGATATTAGATTATTGAATGTAAGCCTGGAACAAAATCATCGATTAAAATCAAATATTATAATCTGACTAGTAGTCTCAAGATCAGACTCGACTCACAAGTAATTATAGTAGAGCTTAGCTTAGAGTAGGTATATAATATATAAAATTCTGACCAAAATTTCGCTTTTCAGAGCTGAATAAAAGGCTTTGATTAATTGATAAAAAGTGCTGCTAAAATAAAATTAAAATAGTTGGCATTTTATCGTTTGTTTGTTGGTTTTTTGGCTTTTTGGCTGACTCATAAAATACTCCACCTTGTTTCGGTTTTTTGCTTTCAGTTTCTATAAAAAAAATTTGTAGCTCAGCTCAAGCTGTGCAGTGTCAGTCATCAGTTCAGTTGCAGAGTCGAGTCGGGTTCGGGTCAAACTCCCAATTTTCCTGTTTTTGTAACCAATTATAATTATTTAACGACAATTAAGTGACATAATTGACCTACCTACCTAACAAAGGCTGAATATTATAGTTAAAAGAGCAAATTTGGTTACAGAAAAGTGTAGCAAAATAAGAGATCGACTGTCAGCTGTCAATTGTCGATATATCAGCCGGACCTAAATTGACCCCTAAAATCTAAATTTTTGTACTATTAAGGTAATTGTAACAATTAGGAATATTTTGATTCTAAATTTGCTCATACTGCAACAGTACCATCTAAATCATAAAGTAAAGGACAATTTGGAGGACAAGAAAAAAAAATCATCAAATTGCGAAATCCTGGGAAATTATTGACATTTTTAAACAAGGTATTTTAATCATTTATTATTGTGCAAATTAAATGGGACAGAATTGGTGTAGTTAACATAGTACTGAATCATAGCATTGACGAGGGTTCATTTTTTGTATTGTGCATATATTCCCAATTCCCATCATCAGTGGTATAGTGGTGGTAGCAAAAAGTTTTAAAGGATTTTTTGTTTCCTTTCCGTTCCGACCATCTAATTAACTCTATAAAATATATAAATACCTTGCAACCTGTGTTTTTTGCTCTATTCTGACTACATAACTACAGCATCACATAATAGTATCGCAATTGCAAGCTACCTGTCTGTCTACTCTGTATTACATCTAAAACCATCCACCTGGCCTGGGCTCATCATTACCATCATCAAGTTCAATCTACCTACCTGTATAGAGCTGACTGACTATTATTTCATGATATTTCATCGCTTTTAAATGCCCTCGAGCATCTATTCTATACCAAGACCAAGATAAACCTATACCTATAATAACAGCAGATTATCATTTTACATTACATTTTGCTCTGTAATCTTATCCTAATCTATCTTGGTAATTCATCTTTATATTTTTCAATTTTCTACAAAATACCTCTCTATTTTGAGCTGAGTTTGAGTCATAAGCATAAGAGATCGTCGCCAGTCACCATCATTAAATGTATTTGACACGCTAAATATTAACCGGAACGGATCTCTTTCTACCTTTATTCTGTGCCCTTGAAATATAATAATGTAAGTGAATTAAATAAAATTACCTATATATTTTTGTTTTTGAGTTGGACCTTTTTTGTAAAAGATAAAATTTCTCTTTTTACTTGATCATTTTGTGATAAATATGTATTATTTATGATTTTTAGCTAAAAAGATGTCTTCACAATTAACATCAGTTACCAATTCAGCTTCTACAATGTCTTTAAATTCATCGGTAATCGATGTGCCAGCGATACCAGCTGAAGATTCCATAAAGGTTGTTTGTCGATTCCGACCTTTGAACGATGCTGTAAGTCAAATTGAATAAATATAAAATTTATACATTATAATATAATGATTAATGATTATTTATTTTTTAGGAAGAAAAAGCTGGCTCCAAATTTGTGGCGAAATTCACAGATGACAATTGTATATCAATGGGGGTAAGAATTGATTATTACAATATTACACATTTTAACCTTGATCGATCATATTTCATTTGACATTTTGAAAATTATTTTGTAGGGCAAAGTTTATGTGTATGATAAAGTCTTCAAACCAAATGCATCACAAGATAAAGTGTATGACGATACTGCTAAATCTATCGTTAAAGGTAAGGAAAGGAATATAAGTTACCTAAAGCATTTACTTTACTAGTACATATAACGTTTTTTAATTATATAATTTGTTATATGTATTAGATATATTGATGGGCTTTAATGGTACGATATTTGCATATGGGCAAACATCATCTGGTAAAACACATACAATGGAAGGTAAGCAAAAAATTAATGTACCATTCTAATTCAAATAAAGAGATCCCCACTACCAATAATCTAATTTCTAATTTGCTAAACCTATTTATTTTTAAAGGTGTAATTGGTGATCAAACGAAACAAGGAATTATACCAAGAATTGTTCAAGATATTTTCAATCATATTTATTCAATGGATGAAAATTTAGAATTTCATTTAAAATGCTCATATTATGAAATATATCTTGATAAAATTAGAGATTTATTGGATGTAACAAAAGTGAATTTAAGTGTACATGAGGATAAAAATCGTGTTCCGTTTGTAAAGGGTGAGTTATTTATTAAATACCATATTTTAAAAAATTATAATGTATACAAACTATAATTTAAAATTTAGGAGCGACTGAAAGATTTGTCTCTTCGCCAGAGGAAGTCTTTGAAGTAATAGAAGAGGGGAAAGCAAATCGACATATAGCTGTAACAAACATGTAAGAAATGACTAGTTAAAGTGTACCTATTAGAAATTAGACACTATAATTACCTATTATTGACATTGACATTCTAATTTTAAAACTAGGAACGAGCACAGTAGCAGAAGTCATTCTGTATTTTTAATTAACGTTAAGCAAGAAAATATAGAAAATCAAAAGAAATTATCAGGGAAGCTCTATTTGGTCGATTTAGCTGGATCAGAGAAAGTATCGAAAACTGGAGCAGAAGGTTTTTATCTCATATTTCTTGTCTTGACATTTTTTGTTATGTAATGTAAGTTGTAATCACTAACAATTTATTTCATTAAATTAATAGGTCAAGTTTTAGATGAAGCAAAGAATATTAATAAATCCTTGTCCGCCCTCGGAAACGTAATTAGTGCTCTTGCAGAAGGAATCAAGTCTCATATACCATACAGAGATTCTAAATTAACAAGAATTCTACAAGAATCATTGGGAGGAAATGCAAAAACCACAATTATCATTTGTTGTTCTCCAGGTATGATCCTTTAACGTATAATTTTGTAAAATTTTGAATGTATGTTTTTGTTTTTTAGCCTCGTACAATGAATCTGAAACTAAATCAACTTTAGACTTTGGTAGGAGGGCCAAAACTATTAAGAATGTTATTACTGTTAATGAAGGTAATTACAATTGCAATATACCTAATTTCAATTTCATCTAACTTAAAACTTGTCTACAACATTATTCTTTTCTTGAATAAATACAGAATTGACAGCTGAAGAATGGAAACGTCGCTATGAGCGAGAAAAAGAGAAAGCATCAAGATTTAGAACTAAATTAGAGAAAGCCGAAGAAGAATTAGAACGTTGGGTTAGTGTATTTTAAGATTATTTTTTTCTCGAATACCTAATATTTCATAGATTATAGAAATTAGCGAAGTGTCCATAAATAATACGAGATATTTTTAATTTTTAACTAATAATGGAATAAAATAATTTTGTATTTTAGAGGAGAGGTGAGTCTGTTAGCAAGGAAGAACAAGTTGTTTTACGAGAAGATGTTCTAGCTCCAACACCTAGCGAAACAAGTAAAATTAACATAATTTTTGAAAAATACTTGAATAATTCCAATAACTGGATTTCTCGTTTCAGATATTCAATTACTTCCATCCGCAACAACTAATAAAATGGCTGTTTCTGGAATTTCTACCGAGGAGAGAGAAAGATTATTCCAACAATTGGATGAAAAAGATGAGGAAATTAATCAACAATGTCAATTAGTTGAGAAATTAAAAGAGCAACTATTAGATCAAGAGGAATTAATTTCTGCATCTAGAAAGGATTATGAAAAGTTACAGCAAGAAATGGCTAGAATTGTAAGTTTATTAAGTAACACTATGATTTGATAGTATATATTTATAAATGTTGATTTTTACTTATTAGAATGTTGAGAATGACTCTGCCAAGGATGAAGTCAAGGAAGTTTTACAGGCATTAGAAGAGTTAGCTCTTAATTACGATCAAAAGGCATCTGAGGCTGATATTAAGACAAGAGAGTATGAATCTGTAGCTGAAGAACTTTCTCAAAAAGAGGTATAATTTACATTTAATACTCGTTTACTCGAAACATCAAGATTTTCATGTTTTTTAAATTTTTTAAATTTTTAGTCAACTCTAAGTGTAATGATAGCAGAATTACAGGTAATTACCCGAATTCAACAAATTATCATAGGTTCATTGATTTTAGTTAAGCTTTGACTCTGAAATAAAATTTTGATCTCGATTTTACATGCAATTACTTGTACAGTTGAGTTGAATTTTACAGAAATTTTTAAATGATTATGAATAGGTCAAGGCAATTTAATAAAGGAATAACTTTAAGATATTTATCTGATTATTTGCTTTTTTTTTATTTCTTCAGGATCTTCGTGAAACTTCAACTTTCCAAAAACGAAAGACAAATGAAATGTTATCGAGCCTTTTACAGGACTTAAATGAAATTGGACAAGCAATTGGTACTCCTCTCGTAGAAAATTTGAAATTAGGTGAAAAATTTGAAGAGGAATATACAGCGGCTCGTCTACTCGTCCATAAAACTAAAGGAGAAATCAAGAATTTGGTTCATCGTACACAAACGCTTGAATCTGCTCAATTAGAATCTAATAAAAAGGTAATCCATACAACTACTAATCATATAGAAAGAATATTGTGTAGTAAATGTAGTAATATCTCTGACACCGAGTCTAATTTTTCTCGTTTAAGCAAAAGTAAACTTGTTAAAAAGTCTTTCTCAAAAATTGCGTTTTCTATACTTGAGAATTTATGATATTCAATCTTTTTTCCTTTATTTAATTTATAAATAAGTACCTTACATATTACCATATAAGACAATCTCTTAAAAACCAGTAAAAGTATTTAGTATTTATTATTATATGCCAAAGAATGACTTAATTTAGCTTTTACAAAGACTTTTTTTAATAAAGATTACCAGTTAATTTTTACAATTTACATGTATTTTATAGTACAAATATTTTTTTTGCTATTTTCTTGTCTGTTTTATTATATTAATCTTTTGTTTTGTTTTTTAACTTTCTTTTGTTATGTTCTTTCTAAAAAAATTAAGCATGAATAAATCATTTTTTTGTTTTTGTTAAAATTGTTTTATGTAAACGCTTTTTCAAAGTTTATTTTTGCACTACGTATTTTATAATCATTTTTTGAATGATATAATAATTAAATGCATGTTTATTTTTTACAATATAGATTGAGGAATATGAGAAATTTTTGGGAGAATCAAAACTTAAAGTGGCTCAAACTGAAGCTCGAATGACGGTTCTACAAGAAACTGCACGAGATGTTGAATCTAAAAAGAGATCTTTAGAAGAACAAGTAGATGGTTTGAATCATGAGGTAACTCGACTTCGTACTGAGCAACAAGTACAATCGTTAAGTCCTGCACAGGCTGTAGATACAACTGTGCAAGAAGCTTTAACACAGCAATTAGAGGAAAATAGGATTCAGCATCAGAAGCAAGTTTTAGCCTTGAGAGATGAAATTGATGCTAAGCAAAATTTAATAGATCAACTAAAAGAGTAAGTGAATAATATTATTAACGGTACAATTATTTAGGTGATTGTTTTTTTAAAATTCATTTACTTTTTACAGTACAAGTCAAAAGTTGGCAATTTCTCAGACTCAATTGACTGAAGATTTTGAAAAGCTTAAAGTTGAAGAACAAGACAAGACTTCAAAATTA
>JAQIXA010003185.1:0-14800 GCA_034699045.1 Nanhermannia cf. coronata Gr-Ori-00579
TTGAACAAATATGATCAATACACAATATGTGATCGAAATTGAAATTTTTTTCGACATACATACCTTACCTAATATAGTTTCCATTGTATAGGCAGGTCTATTTAGATTGGTACTAGTATTTTGTTTAAACTTTAGGAATTTTATACATTTATTTGATAAAATTTTAGATAAGAGAATACAGGTAAGCTTTATTTTATTCAAAATTATAAAAAACGGCTATATTGCATTTGATATTTGACAATTTTGACAAAATTTTCAATTTGATATTTGGATCTAGGGTAGGAACTTTTAAAACAAAAATTATAATCAAAAACTGAGCACTTTGTGTAAGAACAGGTAGGTACTCTAAAACAAATTTCTAAAATTATCATTTTAAGGTGTTTATTCAGCAAAGTAGTTATGCAAATGTAATAGGCATCTGTTACATAAAATCATAATCACCTTCAAATCATAGTTATTTTAACTTACCCGGATTTTCAAATTTCCGAAAATCCTGAAATATTTGACTTGTGACATTTGAATCTTCTTGTAGGTATTAAGTATACCCTACTAATTTATAAATCAAATTTGAAATAAAATGTTAAATGCGTAAAAAAACCATTAGATCTCTGCTGGTTTCAGAATTTTTTAAAAATTTAAATTCAAATCAGATATTATGTGGGTACTTAGCCGGCACTCACGTCTAGCCAATTATAGTTAATTGATTACTTCAAATTTCTTTAAACTTTGAAAAGTTTTTGTACTTTAGGCTTATATAGTCCTAAAGAATTATTCTTAGTAGAGATTAGGTAAAAGCCTCAGGTAGTACTTAAAAGTATATTTTATTAAGTCAACTTGGTTCTTTTTTTTTAAACTTTTTGCTCAAAATGTCTGTCAAAGTCGGCCCACTCAAATCTTACAAGAATAAATTCAATTATTTAAGTACTTTCAAATACATACTTACTTATTTTCGACTTAAAATTTTTGTCTTTAATCTGACATTACCTACTACCGATATAGACTATTTGCCACTTAAAGCCAGATATCAGAGTTGGTCCTTACAAAACCTGAATTTCAAAATTATTTCAAATATTATGTCAGTATATTAGATCCCAAAATACTTGAAGCACCTACACCTATAATTAAACGGTTTATTATAAATATTATCTATATGTAGATACTATTACTTAGAGTTAGTACATTTATTACTTATAAATTTTAAATTTATATCACAATTTTGATCTTTAGGTAGGGTACTTGACAGTTAAAAATTTCAATTTATGCAACTTGATTTTAGAGTTTCCACTTTTATTGCATTTTGCTGCATAAATCTAGTATTTAACATTCAAGAAAGCTTATCGAGATCTATCTTAATGTGTATAAATTGCAGTTAATTGTAAAAATTTGTAAAAAATTCAATTTTTTTTTTCAATTTTTTAATCTTCACGATTCTTTACCTTAATAATTTTATAATCAATTACCTATGACTATGTAGCTATGTTAAAAATTGGAACTAGTACCTACCGTGATCTAGGCTAAAATGAAAAATAGGTATAAAAGCTTATAAAGTAAAAGTATTTAAGATACACTCTCTTTATAACGGCATCTGAAGAAAGCAAAAATTTGTAGGTTATATGCTGTAGTGTATACTAAAATGTGCTGAAATATATTTTGTATTAAAGTCAATTTGGCAATTTGACCTTTGCTCTTATGAGAAAAAGAAATGAAATTTTTTGTAATATTTTGTATACTTTATAAAGATTATATGCCTGTATAAAGTATGTTCTTTATAAAGCAATTTCATTGTATTTCTGATACTATTTTTAAAATTTTTTGACATTTCGGATAAAATATCAGTATATTCCTTCCACTTTACTTTCTCTCTGATCTATTTATCTTTCAATCGAATTTAATCATAAGGGTTTTTTGCTCTCGAAATATATTTGAAAAATTCTTATTTTACTCGTACTATGGTATATTATCTATAAGTAATAGTAATAGTATCTATTCATTCTAAAATTCTACGAATCAAATGTAAATTTGAGATTTCTTTAGGTAACTACTATCATACTATCTGTATATACAAACATATTAAAAGTAGGTATGTCCTAGTATACTACTGGCAATATCTATTTGATATTTGATTTGCATTTATTTATCCAGAATTAAAATAAAATGATAAGTCAATACTTGAGACTTCAAGTCCTTACCAACTTGAGAATGTTTGATTTAGAAATTTATAAAATTTCATGGCCTAGGCCAATATTTATTTTATATTTTCAACTCATTTTTTAATTTTATCGAATACTTTTATGATATGAGTAGATAGGTACTATTTGGAATTTTAATGCAAAAATTTCAAATATATAAGAAGTAGTTGTATTTGTAATAGGTAAATATAGACAATTTTACAAAATTTTGAAAATGTATCATTAGACTATTTCTATTTCTGATCAACTTTTATTCAAATGCTATACCCTACCTATGATTTTATGGTAGTTAGGTACTACTAATTATTTATTTGTTCCTACATCTCTACCAAATAAACATATACGAGTAATGTATAACATAATCATAAATCATAATCATAACATTAGGTTAATTAATAGATAGCTATGTAATTTTACCATCCAATATAAGTATGTATGGTACTTATCGAAAAATAATCAAAACTTTAAAATTTATCATTTAAATCATCCATTTTTCAAATGTTCAATTAGATGTATGTTTGCTTGTTTTTTTAATTTAAATCGACCGATTTAATCCTCTTATCAATTTCATGTATCATAAAAATTTAACTTGTAAACCTTGAATTTCTATTGAAATTTTTGAATGCTTGTGAAGTTATGATAAATAAAAATACTCGAAATTGTTTATCACCAATCAAGTGTGTTAATAATTAATTAATTTGAAGTCAGTTTTGAACTAAAAAAAAGTGTAAAATACCTACTAACTGATATAGATCGAAAAAGATCCTATAAGATTAGTTTTGTTTTGACTGAAAAAAGATACTTTTCTAAGAAAATGTAGAAAAAAATGTATCTTATTCGAACTTGTCCTTGAATATCAGTATATATTTATCTGTCTATAATATCTTATTTTTGTTTTTTTTATCCAATATCAACTTCACATTTAAATCAAACAAGTACTTTTATTTTTTATATTAGTTTTTGTGCATCTGTGGGCAATAAATTGGGAGCCTGAAAAAGTTATTCTTTTTTGACCAACAACCGGATAAATTACTTTTTCGGTTTTTTTTGTCTCGACTTTAGCCAGATCGAAATAGACTTTATTCTATAGTCTGAATTCACAAAAAAATATTAACTTTCTTTAGATATTTCGAGTCCAAATACTCTGAAAGTATATAGTCAAAAGCAAAAAAAAGCTTATCAAAATCTTTATAAGTAATCAATCAAAATTTTAAAATTTTCAAAATAATTAAGATTTTTCTTTGATAAAAATAGACATTTTAAACGAATTTTTAACTTTTTATAGACGATTTCTGTTACGAGTAATAATTAGAAATTTTAAAGAAAATTTTAATGATTATTAGCAAGATCTCACAGATATCAAAATATCTGTGAGTGAATATTTAGAGATTATTGGATAATTAAAAAAATATTTGATATTTTGATTTTGAACATTTATTCAAGATACTGATCTGAGAAGTTTTTTTTGTAAAATTTGATTTCAAATCTTGTGTAGGCTGATACCGAAATTTTGTCCATGGTCAAAATATCTTCAAAATTTTTCCAAAATTTTAGTGACAAAAAACGACCTTTTAGAACTATTATCAAAATTCTAGTTTGTGATTCATTATTTCAAAAATTTCTCGACTTTTTTTTTAAATTGAGAAATTTTGATAAATTTTAATGCTCTTTTATTGATTTCGATCATTTGTTCTATAAACGTTAAGAGGTAATAACATAAGAATATCTTATAAATTATGAATTTGGTCAGTTTTTCTTCAAACAAGCCTGTTTTTTATCAACATTTCGGAAGTTTCAATCTTCGATATCCAATTTTGGAGGGAAATCTGTAAATTTGCAAATCAATATCACAACTACAACTACTGCTACTGATACTACAAAACAATATGTCAGAATTGAGTCGAAACAGAGATAAGGATTTTTGCCAAATTCATTTTCTTAAAAAGAGCCGAAAAAATCCGAATTTTATAAACTCCAATTTGTGAAATAAAGAGAGTATATAAGTGCTTAATAATCTACTGAAGGCTGTATTAGTGCTTTGTTAGTGATATTTGAAAAAATATGCGGAAAATATTTCATTTTTGTGTAAACATTTGAGTTAAATCAACCTGAAAAAATTTCGAGTTCTTGAAACTTTGAAAACAAAAAAGTGATTGTTATCATAACTAAAACTTTTCAAAAGTTAATCAACTCTGGATACTCCATGGTGGTCCTATACTTATCAGTAAATGCAAAGTTGAGTATAAAAAGGTAATTATAAGATCAAAATAAAATACTTATGTTAAAAAAGTGGAAAAAAATCGATGTGCAAGTGCACATTTCTCAGAATTAGATTCAATTTGTTTACTTAAACTTGCTATCCAAGTTTCTCATTTTTTCCTTTTCCAACTTTTGCATTATATATCTATATGTAGGTAGGTACAAGTAACAATATTGACTTTATAAAATAATTTTCCAAAATATCTTTAAAATGTGATAAGATCCTCGTCCTATACCTACTTACAACAATGCAGTTCGCCCCAATCCGTCCACACTACTACGGGTAGAAGCTAGGTAATAATAATAATGATGATGATAGATACTCGAGACTAGTCCAGAGACTTCCGTACGATTCAACTACTAATAATGGAATGTCAGTTTATTCTCTCTTTCTTACCTATCTCTATATCCATAATAGTATATCAATAATATCTCAATAATAGTAATAGTAATCTGTATCAGTAATATATATTAGAATAATAGATATAAGTTATCTTAATGAATAATAAGTATTATAAATGTAAATCATGTCCGTAATAAATGATGTAAGTGACGATGATAATGAGTGTAACAAGAGATTTCAATGGCTATTAGAGGAGTTAATTAAATCCTAGTAACTATTTTACTATGAAACCAGTCGATCAGAGTGAAGATAGTGGATTTTAGACTATTAAAATTATTGGAAAATATTTGGAAAAAATTTCTAAAAAGTAGGTAGGGTACTGTTACTTGGTAAAATTAGTAGGTAGTAGAGTAGGTAGTAGATTAGTAGGTAGTAGATATGTATGCTGTAGATATTAAAGTTATAAGAAATAATCAAAATATTTTAGGTAGGTGGTAAAAACAATTGGACTTTTCACTTGTGTCAAAAACATAAAGAGAATTCAATAAGCAGATTTACAGATATCCTATAAAGATATATGTGATTTCATCAAAATCAAAAAATCCAATTTTGTAAAGGTACTTTAATCATCGCATTTGTTTGGAAATTTTGCATAGAATCCTTTGATAATAATTGAAAAATTTAGATATACATAGTTTTATATGAAAAATATTGACAAAGCTTTGCTCTCTTTGTAGGTATATAATATGGTAAGTTCAAGTAAAATGATCAAAATATAATTTTTTTTTCAAATTATTGCATTTTAGAAATCGATTACCTACGAGTATCCTATAAGTAATTGTATT
Organism: Nanhermannia cf. coronata Gr-Ori-00579; assembly: GCA_034699045.1. Taxonomy (NCBI): domain Eukaryota; kingdom Metazoa; phylum Arthropoda; class Arachnida; order Sarcoptiformes; family Nanhermanniidae; genus Nanhermannia; species Nanhermannia cf. coronata Gr-Ori-00579. Next base: position 5,637 of record JAQIXA010003185.1, read on the forward strand.
GTAAGTCATTTTAAGAATTGTGATTAGTGATTAGTGATTACCTACGAGTATATCTCCTGAGTGCAAAAAGATAAAAAGGATATATATTCTGTAATCGGCTTTCAGGCCTTTACTATGTTAAGCCTCATATAAAGTCCAGAAAGCCCGAAGATATCCTTTAGACTTTATAATTTCAAAAGATTTAATAAAAAGTGCTTCATCTTTTGAATAAATTAGTTTATAAAAAAGTCTATCTATTTGCAAGTGTTTAAAATGAATTTGATTTTTAATTTGATATTTTGATCCGAAAAAAAAGCTGTCAAGTAAACATGTACCTACTTGTACATAATAAATACAAGTACTGATAGATAGGGTAGAATTGATATAGAAAAAATCCAATCAAAAATAACAAAAAATCTGATTTAAATATTGAAATGCATTTTTGATACAAAATTTACATTAGTATCTTACTTGTATTACTTGTACTTGTATTACTTGTATTACTTGTATTACTTGTATTACTTGTATTACTTGTATTAAAGTATAGATACTAGTTTATTAAAGTACATACCCTACTGTATGTATCCTGTATTTAAACGCAATCAGGGTAGTTTCTCACCAAAAACCCCGAGAAATCTTTGGAAAAGTCTCAGTACTTTTTTGAGTCTTGCCCAAACTACACCGAAAAACAGATCCAAAATACTCAATCGAAATTTTCATAATACCCCGAAAATCCTTTTTGAATTTGGCCAAGTTTACAACATAAGTAAGTGTTTAAACTAAAAACAACCTTGTACTTATACTTAAACTTCAATCAATTTCAGTTTAAAAATAAATTCTTAGAAATATTTTTAGAACAAGAATTCTTACTTTTTTTGTTTTACATCATAACTAGTAGATTATTAATACGATATCTGTATTTTCTGATCTGCTCTTGTCCTTGTATACGTATCAATATCAGTACTATAGTACTCTAGATATTCTAGATACTTACGACGATAGTATCAAAAAGCTTTAGAGTATCTGTAGTAGTAAAAAAAAAAAAGCCACAAAAAACCACAAAAAAACAATAAAAAAAAAGAAGGCAAGTGTTAATGCGAATTTTTGGACATGTCAAAATAAACTGGTGGTGGAAGTGAAAATAAATATCCATCAAGTGTTTGCAGATTTCTTAACCCAAATAATATGAAAATGTTATGTAATATTGCCAAGTAAGAATATTCATATTTTAATAATTTTTAATAATCTTTCATAGATATATAAGGTACGGTACTTATGAGACCTACCAATTGGTCGTAAATTGGTTAAAAGAATCTTTGCAAAAGTTCGAAATAAGGCATTTTTTGCATAAAAGATCTCTTGTTTGGTTGAAGTTTAAACCTAAATACCAAAAAAAAGCAAAAAAATCCATTAAATCTGAATAATTCTTTACACTTATTTTAAGGATTAGGTAGGTTTCAAAAAAGATTATAAAAACCTACAATAAAATTTGAAAACCCTCGAAATTTGATTTCTTGTAATAGTTTACAAGAAATATATGTCATTGAGTGACAGATAGAAGGGATATCTTCGGCTTTCAAGCCTTTCGAACCTCATAAAAAGGCCAGATCATATTCTTTACAAGAACATATATAAATGGTTTCAAAATCATAGCCTTAAAAGTAAAGTTTTATGTCGAATTTCAAAAAATGAGAAATTTTTGGTTTTTTTGTACTTATTTACAATGAGAAAATGCAATACAAAAGTAGGTAGTGCTTTATTAGACCTAAAGTTTCGATCCTCCAGATCTATGTAGGTACTTTCCTTATCCTAACTGTAATTTTACAGTTACAAGTAGTACGTATGATAAATCTATTTGATACTTTGCTTATACCTATAATGAATTTTTTCAAATTATTGAACTTTTACTTGCAAATATTAGTACTACTGGTAGTACTACTTATGTCATAACCATGTTTAATTGTACACAGTATTGGTTTGGTATTGACCTTTGAGTTTTCATTTCAGACTTGGACTAGTACAAATTACACAAAAGTTCCAAAGTAATTTGTAACACAAATATTTATTATAGATATTACTTACACTAGCTCATTTGTTTTCAAGAATTAAGGAACCACTTTACAAAATTACCTCTAAAATTTCAAGAAATTTCAAGAAATTTCAATCGATTTTTATCCTTTACAATTGTACTGTTACTATGTAGGGTACTACTGGTATTAGGTTTAAGCCACAAAAGTACCTACTAAACATTGTATTTTGACTGAGCCAATAGAGTCAAATGATCCATTTACTTTGCAAATAAAAATAGCAGTTTTATTTTACACACATTAGGTATAGTCACAGTAGTACTGTGACTCAAGGTTTTTTTTCCATTTAAAAGAATCCAGATTAGTGAGATAAAAAACTATTTGAAATATCGATCTTGAGAAGATTCCAAGAGACCACAAATATCCTTATGACAAATACATTGTACAAAATAAGGACATTATTATTTGTATGCACCAACTACTTATAATTGCAAAAATGCAAATAAGAATATGTAAATGTAAATGCATTCAAGTACTTTTCGAAATTAGCATAAGTTTATTTCACCAAAAAAAAAATTCTTTTGAAGAATTTTTCAAGTTCAAAGATTTTTTATCCTTTGAAAAATGTCCTATTCAATTTCCATGAATAAGACTCGTCTAAACTTTTATTTTCTATACTACAAGGATAGGAACTATATTCTTTAACAAATTCAATTTTTAAATATAAAATTTGAATTTTAACAAGTAAAAGTTCACTTTCTTACAATACTAAATATTTTACTAGGATTTAATTAACCTTAAGTTAATTATTAATTGTAGGGTCAAAGCGTCGAGTGCAAATTTTAGTAATTTTTGCGGTTCTGCACGGTTTCAGAGACCACGTATCATTACATTTTATGAAAAATAAAAAATTTCTTAAAGGTTTTCTCAGGTGTGAGGAGACATGAATTTTTTGTCCAAAATTTTAACTCCAAATAGCACAACTAGACCTTATAAGGATTTTTCATGCAAAACTTAGGTATGATTGAAAGTTTTTGAGTAATCTGAAAAGAGAAACAAACAGACTAAGGATAAGCAAAGTTGAATAATAAGTGCTTGCTTTGCTAGCAAAAATATTCGTAAAATATAACTTTGTCAAAATACTTGAAATTATGGGCTTACTTATGGTCACCTAAGAAGGTTACAGTAATAATTAGTTAAGTAAGTATTTCTTGTCAGAAAATTAGGATCGCTTTTTATATTGAAACTGTCATTCAATTTTTTATATTTTAGAATAAAATGTAGAAAAAGAGAGAGAAAGAGAGAGATATCTAAAAAAAATTCACGATGTTATTATATAGTGATATACTCACATACAATTTGAACTTTTGCATCTTTTTGTTGCATTTGTTGGATTAAAATTACAATGGATATAGTTATTTACATTAAAAGATTACAAACACTAGTAAGTTGAAGTATCCTATTACTACTACAACCTACTAGTTCCTGTACTTTGTAAAAAAAAAGGTAGAATTTGTAAAATCTTGAAATGTTCGTATTAACTTTGGATAAATCCTCCGATTTTTCGGGTTATTTGCCCAGGAATTTATTGGAAATCAAAGAATTGATGAAAAAAGTGTGTAAAATCGTGGAAGGAGATGACTTTTGAGAGCTCAAGGCCTAAAATATTTGCGAGAAGTAAAAGAATTTCTTGGGAGAAATTCCAATTACATCAACTATTATCTCGTGACCTTAGTCACTGGGTCTTGACTCTGACAAGTAAACCATTACCTTACCTAGCTCAAAAAAATTATACCTAAAAAGAATTCATAATCACATTGTGTAAGTACTAGTTGGTACTAATTCCTGCATAAAATTATAAAATATCTTGAAAAATTCATATTCTAGTGTATGTACATACTTATAGGCTCGGATTTAATCTCATCCCTATTTTGGTTGAATTTACCTCTTATATTGTTGGGTAAACTTTTCCCCTGTATAAAATTAAATCAAAATTTTTAAAAATCCTAACCTAACCTAATCTAACTTAACAGGGGTAAAGTTAGACCAAAAATATAGAAACAAATTCAGCCAAAATAGGGATGAAATTAAACTTTAGTCATACTTACTCGTATATTTCATTATGGATTGGAAATTTTTTCAAAAACAAATTTCAAAAAATTAAAATTTTTGAATTTTTGAGTAATCGTAAATGTAGAGTACTTTTACTTGTGCATTCTTTACTTGGTAAAAAAAAGTTGAGAAAAAGTCTCAGCCTGCCCTATCTACTCAATCTATCTCATCTCATTTGTTCTTATTGGTAATAAAACTAATAAAGGAAAGTTTGATAATTTCAGTTTTTTTACTAACTAAAAAATACCTATCTACAAAAGTAAGTATATAATGTACACGTAGACCTCTGTAGTAAGTACCTACGGATATAGGTAGACATTTTAATGTAGGTGTTAGATTTTAAGTGTTCATCCACTGTGTATTAATGTGTATTATCTACTTGTTCAGTTGGGTAGGTACTTGATTTATCACAATAATTAACTGAATTAATCCAGGATTATATAGCACTTTACTAAAATAGATTATAAAAATAATTAAAATTTGATTTGATTTGATTTTAAATTTAAGAGTAGAACAATATGCAATAGGTAGGATACTTAATAGTCTTTTTAAAAGGCTTTAATTTAGGATTTAAATTTTGAAAATTTCAGACTTTAGATTAAAAGCTATCCCTTTGATGACATTATATCTAAAAATTTAAATCACATTATAGATATAAGAACAGGACTTAACTATAGGCATAGGTAGTAAGCACTGTTTTATATTACAGAAAAATTTCTGTATAAAGTAAACTTTTACAAACTTATAAACATGTACAGATATGTATCTCTATAAGGCGCCATTTTATGTTTTTTTACCTCAAAATTGCTATTTTACGGTCCTAAGCGCCTTTATAAAGCAAGTTATGTTAATTTATATAGGGGTTTTACTGTACACATATAAGTACTAATAATAAGTTAATTACATTATATAATTAGTACCTAATTTTTAATTGAAAATAAATGAAATTTGGATTTAGATTTGGGCTTTTAAATACTCTGATAATCAAATTGAAATTAGTTCAAGTTCAAATATTAGCTTTAAAAAGTATCTAGATACTCGTATGTTACTAATAAAAGTAATGTAATTCATGTAACTGAATTATGAAATTTGAGCTGCTTTTCTGAAATTTAAAGCCTAGTAAATACAATTAAAATATAATTAAAGTTAAGTAGGTATATCAGTATTAAAACCCTTAATTACCTATTATAATTTGATAAATTTTCTGAAAAAGATCTCAATCAGAATTTACTATAATTTAAAATTATAGATACAAGAATTTGCTATTGATAAAGATGGTTTATTAAACTTTGCTGTTTTTTATATTTTTTTAGAAAATTTGGAACAATCTGAACCTGGACAATTTAGTGAAATATGTTTGAAAATAAGATTAAAATCCAATCATAAATCTTAAATAGCAAATCAACAGTGTGTAAAGTAAAGTTAAGGGATTTTGTGTTAACTAAGGCGTAATTTATTGTCATACAGAATGGGGTTGAAAAAGTTGCAAAATCTCAAATTTATCAAAATATTTCTAGTCCAACTTATACTGCTAGAAGTACTAGTCGATTGGACAACTGCAGGGGATCTTTTGACAGATAATTTAATTTCAAATTCAGATCAAAATCAAAATTCTCGAAATTTCCAGAATTCTCAAACAAATGATGAGAATGAGAACAGTGTAAGTAGCCGTAGGACTTTTGGAACTAGTAGTGAGAATTTTGTCACCATTTCAAGTCCGCCCATAATGAGTCAGAAAACCGACCAGTCTGGCCAAGAAATGTTTATTTCTCAGGATTTCTCAGATTTTTCAGAATCTCAATTTAATTCAAATATAACTGGGACTGGTAGCATCGATAATCTTGAAAATCTTGAAAATACAGATTTTGAAGTCAACTCTACGGATTTCAGTGATCAACCACCGATTATCCAATTCTCTCTCGAATTTCAAATCCTCATCTATATCCTTTATAATACTGTGTTTGTGGCAGCTGTACTTGGAAATCTCCTTGTCTGGTAATTGCTTTTGTAATTTTATAATTCAAATCGAGATAATTTGCCAAAAAAACAAAAGAATATAGTGAAATTATGATAGTCTTAAATAGTCAAGTATTGAACCATATTAGAACGAGTCACTAATAAATAAAGGTTACAATCCTTAGTAATAGGGTAGGTAAGTAGGGTACTTAATAGTAATAGTACTCTACCTATCACAATCTCAAGGATAGAATAGGCGATATCTGCAGAATATATTTTTGAAAATTCTAACAACTTGGTTATTTCTTTAAATAATATTCTAATATTGATAAAATTAGATAATGTATAATATGTAAAGTACCTACTTGTACAATTGAGATTGAAATACCTTTATATGACCTGATATAAATTACAAGTAATTTTTTGTATTTCAGTTACGTGGTTTTTGCCTCAAAAAGGATGAGAACTGTGACAAATTACCTAATTGCAAATCTTGCCATGGGAGACTTACTTATGGCACTTTTGTGTGTCCCCTTTTCTTACATACCCATACTTTTCCAGTATTGGCCCTTTGGAGCTTTGCTTTGGTAAAAAATGACACTTTTTTAAAAATAATCCTCAAAATAGCCATAAAAGTACTCTTATTATTAATGTATAGAATATAGTAAATACTTTGTAACCGTGTCAGTAAATAAAACTTGATTTACTTATGTATGTATCTACTTATTTGTTTTCTTAAAATAAGATTTCTAGGTAGGTATATAAAACTACACTGTATGTAGGTGTAGGTTTAGGAAATTTCAAGTAATATTAATTGTACATTTCTAATTTGAATTTCAGTCATCTGGTCTCGCCTGCTCAAGGTAACTAACAATTTCTATTTTTTTAAAGTAGGGTACTTAACTTAGCTAGTGCGTAGATCAAAAAAATTTACTCAAAAAGCCTGGTTTCATATTTTGAATTTTGATACATATTTATTCAAAAATCTGGACATTCTCATATATCAAATGCAAGTAGGTAGGGTACTTATTATAGAAGTTTCAATTGGAAGCAAATATGAAAAAGTCTATAGGAAAAGGTCAAATGAGCTAGAATATTTGCAAAATTTGCATTTATTGTGATATTTACCACAAGATAATGTGAAGTAATTTAATTTCAAGTTCTTATTACTTTAGATTTTACCTTACTTTAAATACATTTAGATTGTAGACTACAAAAAGTAAAGGTTCACAAAAGTAATTAAACTTTTTTCTAGCTGTTTGCGTATTCGTGTCTGCCTACACTTTGGTTGTTTTGGCATCGGATCGATACGTCGCTATTTTATACCCTCTAAAACCCCGAATGAGAAGATCACAAGCTCTTATCGTTATAGGCCTTGTTTGGCTTGTCGCAATCTTCACAGCCATACCTATAGTAAGCTCATTTAATTAATTTAATTAACTTTGAAAATTTTAATTTACCTCATTTTTTTTACATTTTAGATGGTCACCACAGTTCATTTTGTAAACACAAATTCAAATTCCTCACTGCCCTACTGTGAAGAGGTAAAAAAAATTTCAATATTTCCAAAATCCAAAATAAATACCGACTGGTTCAAACTTAATTTCTACTAGAATTATCATTCTTCTTTTTTAAAGTTACCCAAACCAGATTCAATTTTAAACCGAGTTAAATCAAGCTAGAACTTTAATATTTTTGCTAAAATCTTTTAGTTTTTAATTAATAACTTGAAGAAAAGAGATTAACTAAAATGATCAAAGACAGGTTGAAAAAGCTTTTGAGGCAAACCATTTTTAAAAACACAAAATTGCTTTTATTTTTTACATTTTGAAGTCACGTTTATTAGTTAAACTCGACTTGATTCCTTTTGCACTTACTTTTCCGGGGATTTTTTTTACTGATCATTCGAGTAAAAGTATCAAGAAATGAAGAATTATAGTATCATACTTATATGGGATACATAAGGGACTATCATTCAAATTCATTCTAGTCTAAGGATAAGTTTAACAATGGCAAGAGATTCAAATTGATAAAAGATTTGAACAAAAAATCCCCATTAGCATAGAAGATGCAAATTCTGCACCTAAAAAATAAAAATAAAAATAAATATAAAAATCCTTAAGAAAAGAAGCTCAACCCAAATAACAGTAGTACTTATCTAGCTTTTGAATTTTGCAAAAAAAAAGTTCACAACTTTTTTCCTTCAAATCTGCAAACTCATGGGGGTTAACTCTTTTTTATTTTATTTTTATATTTTGTACTACAAATATATGCAAATGGAGATCCAAAACCTCGAATTTTCAAATCTCAAATCCAGCCCTAGATTTGATAAAAATCCTTATCCAAGCTCTAGACTTAACTATCTGTTGAAAAGTGCAATCAAATCCCTTTGTAAGGTATTTACTCTATTCCTTGAGAAAAACTTGGATTTTCTAAACTTTTTCTGACTTTTTGAGTCCTTTTAAAGAAATACTACTGTGATATAGAATATACACTTGCAATTTAGCACTTTATGAAGGCATTATCTTGATAGTAAAAAGTCCATTTTGGGCCATTTTGCATTAAATATAGTACTAAAGAGTATTATAGGGTTAAAAACCAATTTAGAAATTGATCCGACCCTTGAGGTTTTCTGCTGACTTTTCAATTTACTCAAGATGAAAGAATAGCTACAAAAAAAACTGATTTTTGTATTTTTACTCGATTTACAGGAATGGTCAAATGACTTCGAGAGAGTAGCATATTCACTCTCGCTTATGGGTAAGTTACAACAAATAAATTTAAAAATACAAAACTAAATATGTACAAGTACTGATATTTGCTACAAAAACTTAAAAGAATTTCTTGATTTTTATATACCTACATAGTTGTACAAATTAAGAAAAATTATTAGGTTATACTTGTATTAATACAGTATTAGACTACCAGTATATGTCTAAAATATTCTAGCAGTCTAAAACTCTAATAAATATCAGCCGAAAAAGCGAATAAAAATTATCAATTGGCTTTGAGGCAGAGTATCTTTCGATCCATCACCTTTTTTAGGATGGGATTTTTTTGGCCAAGTCTAATTAGGAGGTAAATTCCAAA
>JAQIXA010003186.1:0-14799 GCA_034699045.1 Nanhermannia cf. coronata Gr-Ori-00579
ATAATAATAATTAGATTATTATTATCTCAAAAAAAAAAAAAAAAAAAAATGAATGAATGAATTAAGAAAGAAGTACAATCGAGATTTTAGGACCATCAATGCAATAATGGATGCTATGCTACGACGATTAAGGGAGAGGTAGATTAGGGATAGTTGGGAAATATTTTTGAAATCTAGATATAAAAATATTATTATTGACTCTTGTCTTGAATAGGTAACACTACATATACATATATAAGTAGGTTACTAATGGTCAGAATTAGACTAGAAGTATCTGTAGAATTTGGATCTATATAGATAGGTAATCTAGATATTTGAAAATTAGAATATGGGAAGTATCTATCAATCGATAGTGTAATATGTATTCTATATCTAACATATCTAATATATCTAATATATAAGTAATATGTATGAGTATAATCCGCAAAAATGAATTATTTTAATTTGAAAAACAAGAGATTTTGATTTCCTTAAACCCACTTTTCCCATACATACCTTAATACAAAATACCTCAAAATATTACCTATATAATGTATACATACAGTACAGTAAGTAGTAGTAGGGCAGTACGTGATAAAGTACCTACATTTTTATTTTATTTATTTAATTCATAAATTTATAACGGACTTACTTACTTTTGACTCTTCAATTGAAATTCAAGGCGAAAGGAAATTTAGGTTGAAAAGTACCCTATCTATCCTATAACCTATACCTCATACATCACCTGCCTATGTATACATAATACAGTATTTGTAGATACTACACTTGGGTACATTTGCTAATATTCAAAAAAAAAATATTTTAATCGGAATACTTATTACTAATGAAAATATACGAGTTATAGGTTAGTACCTTTACATACTTAGGTATAGTATAGGGTATGTATGATGGTGTATAGGTCGTGCAAAAGAAAAAAAAGCAAAAATAGGTCAGTGGATTCCCTGCAGTCCAACCAGAGAATCCACACCACCATATATAAATATCTAATACCATACCTACCTTATATTTATATGACCAAATTCATAATTATTTATTTATTTTAGAATTTAAGAATCAAAATATTTATACCTACCTGTATTATATACCTGAGACCTGATATGATTCTACTATGACTATGACTATAACTTTAATAGTAAGTACCTACAGTGATGATAGGATGTATTACACATTTTTTTTCTTATTCTGTATTAAGTATGTATAGTTTGTAAAATTTCTTAATTTTTAATTCTCAAAAAAAAACTCGAATTTAAAGCTCCTCTCTCAACTCAACTTGAGAAATAATGGTCTAAAAAAAACGCAGAAAAGTCAGAATGCGTTTCTACATTGGCATGGCTATGGGTGCTCGAAAAATGTAACTTCTTTATAAAGTAACCTCTAAAGTAACCTCGAAACTTGAGAAAAAAATAATCTTTACCTTATCTTATAAACAAGTTCAAGATCAAACTTAAAAAGTATTTTGAGCGATTTTAGACTTGGATTTCATAAACTAATTTTTGACACTTTTCATGAATCTATAGCTTAAAAGCCTTGATTACTTTTTAGCTTTTAACTTCTAAGGGCTCTTTATCAAGGATTTTCAAGTGGATTTCTCTGATAGAATTTATAAAAATTATATAAAATTTAGATGCTAGTTCTTTAGACAGTAGACGCAGGATTTGCAAACTACTCCTGGCTGGATGGTTCAAGTACTAAATTTTACCCAAATTTTACCCAAAAAAAAACTCGAAATTTTGCAAATTTTCCTACCCTAATATAGGAAATTTTCAATAGATTCTTATGAGAAAAGTATGGTTGGTTATAGAGCAGTTTAGCTGTAGTATATAAGTGTAATTTGCTGGTGGTAAAAAGTGACTGGGTCTAAGTTTCGAGTTGTGTAAATCTGTAAGTAGGTCAACCCCAACCTTAGTCTATTCAAGCTATCTCTCTCTAACTCTAAAACTAAATATCCAACTATCTCTCTATTCCGCAATACTCCCTGCCAGAGAATTCTCTAACTTTTTTTTTCATTTCATTCCAACTACTTCAATTCCTTTCATATACCCCTACCCTACCTATCTACATATAAAGATACAGATACTTATGTAGTACTTATTACAGTATGTACTATCATTACTGTAAGCCAATTCTACAAGTACTAGTAACTATCAGTATAGTATGTACTTTGTATAAGGTGGTAAATGCAAAAAAAAATATTTGAAAAACAGATGATGGCCATTTAGAAAACCCTGAAAAGCCTCAGGCGACTCAACACAAGACAAGACAACAAGTACATACAATACAGGAAGGAAAAACCTCACAAATCGCAATTTAAATACTCAAAAAGACTATACTACATACACAGGTTCTACTGTATATAATATAGGTACATACTTGAATCAAAAAAATCCACAAAAACCCAACTATTGTAAGATAATTACATTAAGGAGAAGTTGTGGAATTTGAAGCTTAAATCGAAAGAAAAAACTAGAGCAAAATACCTAATATAATATCTGTATAATATAGAATAATAAAAATAATAATAATATAGGTTATGAGACCAGTGCTTACTTAATCTAAACCCCATTGGACTTGTAGTACGAGTATAAAAATTTGACACAGTATTTAGTTCCATTCCATATACCTATGTTATATAGGTAGGTATATTACATACATGTGTGAAATCCAATTAGGTCAAAGTTAACATTTCCTACCTAATTTCCCCTACTACTACTACTACTACAGATATGCTAAAACCTTGACATAACGGGGATTCAATTGAAATCAAAATCAAAATCGAGATTATAAAATACAAATATTATAGTAGGTATATTATAGTAGGTATTAGACAATTGATTTTTGACTGATTTAAGATTTATAATTTCTTTCAATTGTATTAAAACCCTATATTAGTGCAGGTGTTTTTGAATAAAATATTATCAAGTATACAAACTACTGTATAGAATGTATAGTATATAGGATAGGTATACAAAGTATAAAGTTTTTAGTACTAGAAATGAAATGAAATGGGAAATACATAGTATAGTATAGTCTGTCCCTGCCCTACTGACACAGTAATTCCATGGGCTATATCCCCCACATATTCGATCGAGCCAAAAAAATAAAATATATAAAAAACCTTTACGCAACTCACACCAGAAATCCCATACTAAATTAGTATCCTATCCCTATCCTTACTTTATAACAATATCCCAGGAAGGAACCCAGGACCCATAGCATGGGAATTTACCCAGTCGCAAAAATTTCAGACTTAATTTTTTATTTTACAATACTCGTACAAGTATAGACTATAGACTTAATAGTCTAGACCATTATTACCTAATTAATTAATAGACATAGACCTTAAGGAATCGATCATTAACAAATTAAAATCCGAAAAGTCAATACCATCCTGTATAGACAAAACTCGGGATTGATTTCAATTTCAAAATAAAATTGCAATTTAGGATTAGGGCTTAGGGTCAGCCCTTGCTGACCTGAAATTTTATACCTAAATCTAGAGATAATCTAGAGATATTCTTAATTTTTCTGGCCAAACATCCCACATCTACCCCTATAATACAAGGTATGGGTAATAAAAATGAGAGAACTTATATGGAGAGTAACATGGGATTTTTTGTAGAAAAAATAGGTTAGTAGTTTCAGTTGCACGGGAGTAGGCAGGGTTAAAAAAGTACTTGATCGATTTGTCCCATTTACAAAACAAAGTCATAAAATCTGATACAATTTTATTATTACCTATTGAAACTCATACATTCATATAGTACCCTACATACTAAGGTATTTACCTACTTATTAAAATGACATTTATATACTTGGTATTTACTAACATAAAATGCTACAAAAAATATTTCATTATTTTACAGTTGCTATTAAAATTTGACACTTGACTTATTAGCACTGACCTGTCATAATTATTTTACTATATATAGTGAATACTACTATATGTAGGTAGTATTTGATGCTTAAAATTAAAATGATTAGAAAAATATTGATCGAACCAAGTATGATAAAAGTGTCGATTGTAATTCAAATATTGTATTTTATTTAGGTATATCTCTCTCTATTCTGTTATTTGAGATTTTCGATTGTAATCGAAGATTCAAGTACGCAGAAAAAAAAAGGTGCCTTTCTATTTCCCTTTTTTTACAATGACTGAGTGCCTACTAGTACTATATTATGTAGTAAGGTATACCCTTGACACAAATTCTGTAATTTTTCAAAAGTCTTTCAATTTCATACCTTAACTATTTTATCATTGTCTATCCATTCATTCATTTAGTAGATATACAGATAGATATTAGGTTAGATATATAATCTACTGTGTAATTTACCCTTTCTTTCTTAAGAGGAAATTACTCAAATTAACAAAAAAAATATGCAAAAAATTTGCAATCAAGTTTTTATACTTTAGTATTCAGTACCTGTACTAACTACTAACTACTTATATGTATGAGATTAGAAAAAATTAGAAAAATCTGACTTTAGGTAAAAAAAAAAACTGGCATTTTAGTGAGTAGTGTAAATACCTGCTGGCCTAATAGGATTTAATGTAGAAATAAAATCCTAATCTAAATACCTATACAAATAAGTATTATAGACCTATAGAACAGATACTTTGTTGTACTAGTTATTAGTCTTATTTAAATAATAATAATTTAAATGGAATGTAAGTACTAAAGTAATGTAAAATGTAAGTTAATAATTTAGAATCCATTTGATAAACCGGATATATGGACTATTTTTTGTTTTTGCATATTTTAAACAAACAATCATATTTTATGATATTTGACATTTCCTAATCCATATACCTAGGTATTTGATTTTAAATTGAAAATATGTGTAATGCATAGTATAATTTTTCCTTAATCAAGATTTTTATGTTAATTTTGCAATTCGAAGGGGTAGATTAGGGATAGTTGGGAATAATTTCTAATTTTGCCTTTAAGACAGCCTGTTCTCAAATTGACCTCAAAATTTCCTATACAGGGTGTTTTTTAATTGACTGGATCTACTTTGACTGTGAATACCTCAAAGACCATTAGCCCGATTTTCATCATATATATGTCATTCGATAGAGGTTGAACAAACTTAGATTTTACATAGAACATGTCATAATCCAGGTTTGCTAATTACTGCGATAGGGTTAGGTTAAGTTATTTAATTCTCAAAAATTTTCAAAAATGGCTTACCTAGAATAAGATGAAGTTTCGCGTCTGTTTGGAAGGCGTAGTGAAGTGTGACGAGGAAGGGTGACTGTCGAACAGCTTCCAGGACCTGACGCTCCGTCCTCGTGTGCTCCGTCGTCTTCTTCTTCTGAACAATCGCAGCCTTCTTCAGCACCTTCATTGCATATAAAGATCCTTCATCTCCACCACCAACCTTCCTCACCAAAAACACCTTCCCATAGGCTACAAAATACAAAAAAAAATTTAAAATTAAATATTTTTACTCTCAAGTACACTAATTATAATTATATCATAAGGTTCAAAGGTCAGAGGTCAGTCTCAAGTTGGTACATACATCCTGGTTAGTGGAAATTAACTTAATTTCGGATACTACTGATATATAGTTCAAATTAATTTTCATATCCTATCAGTCATAATTCTATCTCTAGATCGAAATCTCAGATATCAAAAAAGATCGACCGATTTGGTCCGATTTAAACAAAAAAACATCGATTTTCGATCAATCGAAAACTGACTAATCATAAAATATAAATGTCTTCTAACTAACTTAATTAATTAAAGTGCTTAACCACCAACTATAGTACAGATATAATATCTAATTTTATTTGCCTACCAAGACTTCAAGTTAATATTTACATACTATACTAGTTTGTGACTAGACACTATAACTATGTTTTATAATCATTTTTGCAAATATGTATGTACCTATCTGTATTTGTATCACATTATTATAACACAATCTGCATTTAAATCTGCACACGAATTTTCAATTCCTTATTTACATAAAATATCCATAACTAAAATTAACTACTCCTATTTTAATTGAGGATTTATCTAATAATATCGATAATTTATTAGTAAGGTACTTAGATAATAAGTATCGAGATAGATATTAGCAAATTAAATAAAAGCCAGATAGATCAAAGTCAAAGTCAACTTAATTTTTAAGCATTTATTAAGCATAAAATATTTTTAATTTTAAAATGCCAAAAAACTCCAATCGAAATCGAACCTTGAAAGTTCAATTTTGCCATTATTAATTATTACTCTATTAAAATACCTACAATTTTTAATAACAAAAAAATATATCCATTGCTTGCAATAGTACAATTTTTAATAATAAAATGTATATCCATTTCAATAGTACCCTACCTATACTTTTGTATTTGTTCAAAATATTAGACTAGATATTAGCTGATTTTTAAAAGCATTGTATTGTATTATGTACCCTACTAGTACTTAGGCAAGTATTATAAAGTCAGGTTTAAAAATGCTGGAAATATTTTAGTAAATATTCCAAAGACCTAATGCTAAATGCTAAATGCTAAATACTATCCTAGACTATAGATAGGTTAGCTAAATACCTATAAGCCTATAGTATATTATGTCTGTATAATAAGTGTAGTAGTAGCACTTATCAATTATTCATTTTGCCCGAGCCAAAGACCTTGAAAAATTCATCCATTTATCTTTTCCGTATTTAATTTTAAACTCGCCTGCCTGCCTGACTAACTAAATACACTTGTAATACTAAAACTTCTCTATAAAGTATCTAAAATACACAAATTTTGAGTTTCCTTATAGAGGATTTTAAACCTGTAATAACACTACATACATATTGATATTTTAAGCATTTTGGTTTTGATCCAGGTATGTAACAAGAATCAAAAAAATGAGATTTGAAATTTTTTTTACAAAATTTTGAAAAATCTTACTGAATTCTACCTGTATAGAAATTATAGAAGAAAATCTTAGAAAGTACATTTTCCCTATCAATTTTAGATTTTAGGAAATGCTAATAAGAGTATTTAGTATCTATTTAATACTGTCATTTCATTCATATAGTATAGGTAATAATTATTATTTTCCAATTGCATAAGAAGGTCATACAAACTGCTATAAAATAACCTTTATTTTTTTTGAACATATTATTATTAGCTAAGTATATCCTATCGAATACTACAAGTAGCTATTATCCTATTGCATTATAATTATAATAATAAAAATATGATTCTTTTATTATGCCTCTCTCTGCCTGTATGTTGTAAATTTATTTTACTATTTTAAAAAATGAATAATAAGGAAATATTATGTTATAGGTAGGTATAATAAAAAGGCAAGGTGTTTTTATTTTAGTTACCTTTTCCTTGCAACACATTTAGCTCTAAAATATTTGTAAATACTCATCAGAATCAGAAAGATCAGGCTATAATTTTGCTCTAATTTTTCCCAAGATTCAAGATCAAGACAACTAAAGTACTTTATATAAATAAAATGCATTTTTCCATAATGTAAGGTACATGTACATATATACCTAGTTAATTGCCCATGCTAATAACACGTGAAATTGTAAAATAGCAGCACGTCAATAATTTTCTAATATAATCATAATTATATTGCTAATACTATCCAAGTAATCAAAATTCAAAAATCCATGAAATTTTATCGTTTAAAACACAAGCTATCCATCCTATAGTATCCTAAATGTACAGATATTACAGATATTGCAAAATATATGACATTTCTATTTTTATTCTAATCTTATCTATTCATAGTAACTATTGCACATTTTACAAATTTGCAACATTTCAATCTCTTAACTGATACTCATACATTTGTATATCATGGTACTACATATCAATATCAATGTAGTCTACCCACTTGAAATATTTCAAACCCAACTAATAAAAATGCAAAAAAAATAAAAATCGACAAAAATATTCTCAGACTTTCTGGCAAATTCATCAGAGTTCTTAAAAAAGAGAGAGAAAAAGTTGAGAAAAAATGCCTTTTATTTTAGAATATATTGTATCTCCTAGTATTACAAGTACTAGTACATAAGTGCTACCAGTATTCAGTATCAGTATTAGTATATTAGTGCCTTAGGTAATAAGAAAAATTTAAAGTAAAAATGGTTCTTACTTACAAGTGTATATATCTGTAAGTATCTTTATAAAAAGTAACGGATTCTGGTCACAGACTCTGACTTTAGACAACCCAACAAAATACTTACTTGTACAATTTCTTTCTTTATTCTTAATACATTAATACATTAATACTGATACTTCTATAGTACATTCTATTCTAAATAACTAACTAACTACTAGTACAGATACATATTATACTGAAGTAATAGTAAAGTATTCAAGATATTTGGATATAAAAAGGTTGGACTTTCATGCAATCGAAATCGCAGCCATTTTGACTATACTAGTACTTACTTATGCATAGATACATAGTACTATTTCATTTCATTACAGTACTTTCTTAATTGGAAATTGGAACGCTATTTTTGACTTTTTATAAAGTTTTTTTAACACAGATTTAGACTCTAGTCTATTAATGAATTTTACATTTTTAGAGAGAAAAAATCTGGCCAAATTAAACTAGCTTTAACCTACTTACTACTTAGAATACATACCAACTCTTACAGAGGGTTACCCAAGTCTAAAGACTACTCATACTCGAAGATATTTGAGAAATTTGACAAAATTTGACATTTTACTTCCAAAAATCTTGAGATTCTCGTTATAAATTACAAAAACGCCGGTTTTGTCAAAATTTCCAATCACCAAAAACTAAACTAATCAATATATCAATAGATAATTTTCGAATTCGAGATGATTCTAATTCTAAATTATTTTAGGATTCTTGAACATTAAAGATAGGATAGGATTTAATATAGCATTAATACATATAGATAAAAATGTAAATCTCAACTAAATCTCAATTAAGTATCTATAGGTAGGTAAAGGTGTAGATACTTTTGTAATAAAAACGTTTGGATTTCCAACTTTCTAGAATAAAAAAAGAGCCGTTATCTCTCAACTTATCACTTTTTGTCAGCCCCTATTCCCTATTCCCTATTACTATACATAAGCCCTATTCTATAACCATTACATTACCTGTGTGTACTAAAAGATACTTTTTGTGGTATATTTTCACAAACTTTTCACAATTATACAAAAATGTATTAAGTATCTGTACTAGTACTATTCTATAGTACTAGAAGGCTTATTTCAATTTCTTGTGAGATATCCCAACAGATAATTTTTGTTAAGCTATTATTCTCTCTATTTTATTTTATTTTATTTTATAAGTTTATAAGGTAATAAAATGTTCAGCTGGCAGGGTATATTTAGAAAGCGTGCAAATATACCCCTTAGGCAATTTCCCTATCCCTATCCTATAATACAATACACACACAAAAATATACAAAATTTGCACAAAAGAGTTGGAAATCGACGGTTTAATTCGCTATAATTCAGCCCAGGTTAGTTATCCCTATCTCTCTATATCAAGTACTACAAGAACAAGATGCTAAAAAGTGGCCAAAAATAAAAATAGTCTACTTTTAATGTATTAATACTGACTAAAGTATATATTTCAATTTCTAAAAACAGCAGCAGATACATAATGCACAAAATAAAATTTCTCATGAGGCTATTGACATTTTTCTCCAATCATTTTATTACACATTTTTTTTTGCCAAAAATTTCCAACCTGATGCATATATATTATATTATTAGGTATGTAGATACTTTAGCAATATTATAAATATTATAAATATTATTGTTTATTGCAAAAATGCAATTTATTTCGATTCTTGTTCAAGGATTGATGGCTATAAGGTAGAGACCTTGCCTTGATTTTAATTTTTAAAAAATGCATTCTATAACTACCTACCTAATAATATTAAGCTACGTGGTAATTGTAATGGTTAATAATAAATAAGTAATAGTAAGGTATAAATGAATAGTTTGCAAATTTGAAATACTCACAGGGGAGACTCAAGGTTTTAAGCCAAGGCAATCAAAACACCCCTAAAAACACCCTTTAAATACTAATAAAAAGTACTTATTAAAATTAAACATCAAACTACCTAGGTATATACGAGTTAGATAAACATTTTTCTGAGAGACTTATTATTGAGTGTTTTAACTTGTGAAAGAATCTTATCTAGATTTCTAGATTGACTTTTTTGTAGAAAAAAACAGGAAATTTGTACAGAAAAAAATACAAAAATATTTGTAGATACAAATACATAAGTATGTACATAGAAATAGAAAACAATAAAATGAAAGGTTTCTTTATAAGGTAACAATTTACATACCCTTGGTAGTACCTTATAGAGAATCTATAGATACTATACTATATAAGATATTATGTAGTAGGTGTATAACTCGTGTTTTAAATTAAATTGAAATAATCTTAAAGAAATTTAGAATGATTGAGATTGCAAAATTTTAAATCTTAGGTCCAGGATTTAAAGGGCTGAAATCCAAGATTTGATGATCAAATCCTGGATTTGAGACTCCAACAAGTGCTGCTGACACTTGAATTGAAAAAAGAAGCCTGATTTCTACAGTTTAATCGTGTTATTGTGTTTTTTGAACTGTTTTGAAGCCACTCAATAATATTTTTTTCAAAATAAACAACTAAACTAACTAACTATAGTTAAATAAGTGTAATAATTTACTCATAAAAATAAATGTGATCGTAAAAGGCTTGTAAAAAAAATAATTATAATAATTCTACTACTTTAACTATTTAGATATGTATAACTATATATTCTTAAATTATCCATAATTCATAAGCTATCTATTATCGATGTAAGTTTAAGTAAAATCTTTTTTTTTTATGTAACCAACTTGACACATGTTCTATTATAAATTATAATCCTATCTATAATAGTCAGTCAGTGTATAAATAAATATCCTCATTTACAATTGCCCAATAACCAAAGTTAAGAATAATACAATTTATCTATCTCTAATAATTATGTAATTATCTCGTAAATTGCTTTTTATTTGAACCTCTAAATTTCTCTAATAATTATACTAAAATAATATCAAATAAATGGATATTTTACCTCCAGTTCCAAGGACTTTGAGGAGTTCAAAGTTTGACATGTCCACACGACCTTGCCCCTCGAAATTTACTATAAAAAAAAGAACAAAAAAAAACATTCATCAATACCATAAATAAACCATAAATTACTAAAAATATGAACAATAGATATCACACAAAAATATTTTTTTTACATTTATTTATTTGCAATTGACAATTTCCTATACTCTTAATTATAGGTTCATATTCATAATACTTATAGAGCTAGTCACATAAATAACGAGACAAAAACAAAATTTTTGCAAAAAATCACAATTTTCATAAATTTTAGCATTTAGATATTCCGTATTTAGAAACTTTATTTTACTCTTTTTGTGATTTTGACAGCTAAAATCTTGAGCTAAAATTTTGCAATCGATTGGTTTTGATTCGACAAAATTTTCGAAAATTTATGTTTTATACCTAATCTTCAGCAAAATACCTAAATGAATAAAATTCAAGGGAAAGGATCTATTCGGCTTTCAGGCCTTTGCATGTTAAACCTCATATAAAGGCCAAAAAGCCCAATATAAACCAAAGATAATCCTTTCCAAATTTCAACTTATTTCTTATCTAATATTTCTGCCTATTTTATATAGGACATACATAACGTATTATGTTAAATGTTAGTTTTTAATTTAAGATCTTAAATTTTAAGTTGACAAATGTCAGTCACAAGATTTCAATCTTATATTGTATATACCTAATCTAATGTGTTTTAAAACGGAAATAGTCGGATTTAGATCGTTGTAAAGTAAAAAAAGTGCATTAAAAGTCATTAGACTGATAAAAACGTAAAAACGTTTTAAAAAACATTATATTTTTTTTGTAATTGTTCAAGTTGTAATTGACCACAGAGAAACAGAAGAAGAGAATAGAAAAATCTACCTGTTCAGCCTCATCTCAATCTCATGTAATCATATACCTGCCTGCCTAATCTTAATCGTAATGTATAAAAAAAAAAGTACAAAAGTCTAAAAATGACAAGACATTCCTGGTTGATACTCTTCTTATTCTTCCATATATATTACTACACATTGATATAATAATATTGGTAGTGAAATACTTATTATTATTATTAAAGAGAGAGATAGGATTTACTCAAGTTTAAATACAAGTAGTAAGGTATCAAAGTATTAAATACTTATTTAGTCAGTAGTATAATATGTATTTAGTATTTAGTAGTAGTGGAAGAACGGGATCTCGAGGGGGTCAATGTCTTTGCCAGCCAGCCAACCAAACAGTTCCAAACCATAATACATATAACCTAATACATATACAGTAATACTCAGATACTTTAATATTATGTACTTCAGTATACTACTATGTAAGTAGTAAATAAATGTAATTCCCAAAAAACTTTGAAGCTCAACTTTTCCTATTACTTTTCCATTCGATAATTTCAATTTTTTTGTCTTCCTTTGCTTACATGCTTACAATACATCCTATATAAGTATAAGGCTTGGCATGTGCGTGTATGCAAATACAGTACCCTAACTATAGACTAGTATGTACAGAGTAATTGGAAATCGGACGAAGGACAAAAAATGTTGAAAGAATGATATTATTTTTATAGATATTTCAGTTTTGTTTTGATCATCGAAAAAATTAAACTATTACAGTACTATCTATCTATAGGTAGGAAGAATTTTGTTATTTCATAATCCAAAGTCAAATATCAAAATAAATACCTAGTTAGGAATAGAACTCAGCTCTCTGTCTCTGAGCTCTGATAGATAAGTTTACAAAATAAACAATATCGTGGTGGTGAATCATATGAGGATTTAAGTTTAGAAAAATAACATAATAATAATAACCAAGTACAAGTACAGTAGTAGTGTGTATTATACGAGTTAGTATGAGTAGGTATAAGAGATATTGTATTAGTTAAATGAGGGTAAATCTGGAGCAAGGCAAAGGCCAACCAAAAATCCAAATTTCCTATCACACACACACTAATACAGTATAATACTTAAACCTAAACCTAAAACTATAATTATCACTTATCACTATTACTAATGACTTGTACTTATACAAGACCAGGATAGAACTCCCATATAGAGGATTTTTAAAGCCTTATTATACCATATATCTGTAGTAAGGTATATATCCATCATTAACTTCAAGCTTTATAGAGAAATTACACTCTATATTCTATATATCCTATACCTGAACCCATAATCTACACTACATTAATTTCCCATTAAACTTTGTCAACTTGTCACTAAATATTTAAATTTCTCAAGATTTCCGTCTACACAAATGACTTACAAGATTTAACAAGAAAATTAAATATTTTTTAGTATTCTGTCTAATTATATATATGTATACCTTTGGGTGTCCGTTGGACACCTGGTCCCGGGTTGACAATGTCCTCATGGACAATCTCGAGGTCATCATCATCATCACCCTCAAAAAAACCACTTTCATGGTCCGACTGAACCCCTGCCATTTTCTCAGTCATTTACCACACAAATTGTATCACAATAATAATTCACTTGAATAATAAGAAAAGCACCAAAAAATCGCTCAAGAAATATAAGAGAGAAAAAAAGTAAATTTTTATCTCAAATCAAAAAATAAGGTAGGCAAGGTACTACAAGTATAAAGTAAGGTTCTATGGTATGGTAATCAGCAAGTATGTTGATTATGTATTTGGAAATGAGGTCAACTGCGAAATTCCTCACAGAAAGTATTGCACTATGTAGAAGTACCTTACTTATAGTAGATACTATATAATATTGCCTATTAATAAAATCTAGTACTCAAAAATCTCCCTTTCACTTAACTTATAGTCTATATCCTATAGTACAGACACAGACTAGGAATTTCCGTAAAAAAACACACAATTACTCAATAATTTAAAAAAAAATCAATTATCCAGCCTCGTAGAACATTCTACAAGGGTCTGGAGCAAAATAAAAAAAGTCCCACTTGACCTTCCGCATCATAACTCTGTTTTTTCTTCGTAAAAACTTGTAATGTCACAAAAATTAGTCTCGAAAAACTCTATTTGGCCTGAGCTTAGAGGTACAACTGTTGAATATTTGAAGAAAAAAAACCAGTTTGATTCAAGTCAGTTAAAAGATATGAATCAGTATAGAATCAGAATCAAAGTCCAAAGCTCAGGGTCTCAGGATAATAATTATATTTATATAAGTACTTTAATAAGGGTACTTAAGGACTTGATAGATAATCTAAAAGGGTTAAGACACTTGTGTATATATTTGTATAATATTATGGTTTAGGGTGGGCTAAAATATATGGGAAATAGTAGTTGATGGTTTGAGAGTTCAGACACTTCTGCCTGCCTGCCTTCAACTTTTTCAAGACTCGTTTGTTGTGGAAATTTTGTTGGGCTTTCGAGTTCGAGTTTGTTTCGAGCAGATGATTTTGCCTTGCCTATGATTATGCGCAAATTTTGCATGGGAAATACATAGGCGAAATATATGAGGAAAAAAATTTTTTTCTAAATTTTTGTTGGCCTACTACAAACTACTTTTACTACATGTATCACATACATAGGTTCCTTTAGTATTAAATCTTAAACCTAAGCTATGTAAAATACAGTTTCACGTTCGTAAACCCCAAACAGAAAATACCTTAAACCTTATACCTAGGTAGGTATTTAAAATGTCTATTTAAACCAGGGTTCGCTCTTGGGTCTAACGGGGAAACTAAATTTAGCCTACGTTCCAAAATTTTTTTTTATGGGTCACACGCC